>CM054058.1:149442398-149591177 GCA_028641055.1 Alopecurus myosuroides
CTGGGTCTTTTAGCAGGTCTTCTTCTTCTTCAGCGCCGCCAGCCGCGGCCCTCACAGTATCTACCGGCTCTTCCATCGCCGGGTTATCCACGTCCATGTCGTCCGGGTCACTGGTTGTGACCTTGGCTCTGAGGAAAATAAAAGGAGCAGTTAGCATATGATGAACGAAACTTATGGAAAGTGTTGGCGTGCCAAATAGCGAGAGAGGTGGTTTACCCAGTGTTCACGAAGAAATCCGCCGGAAGATCATTACTAGACCCGGAGGAGGCTGTCAAGGAGTCCGAAAGTGAGACCCGGAGTTGTCCGGCTAGTTGATGATTGGGAGAAGGATGTTTTCGAGGAGAATCGGAAGGATGGGTCTGGGGAATACCGGCACGGCGAGCTGGAGACGAAGGGATAACCGGGTTGAGAGGATCATCACCCGGGGAGTTCCGGGTTACCCTGCGCTTGACTGCAGCGGGTTCCTTCAAGTGCGGCGAATCGGACAAGCGTTGGTTAAGTTCGCACATATTAGCGAATGAATATGGTTCGGAGGTGATAGTGGAATACGGAACCTTGAACACCACCCTTCGGGGCTTCCTCTTAGCTCCAACCTCGGCGTCCGGCTCAGCCTTGCTTTCGTCCGACTGAGTCTCCTCCTCATCCTTCATCCCTGAAAAGCATAACACATTGTCGGAAAAGGAAAACAGGTTGGAAAAGTAAAGTCAACAGAAATGGACATAAGTGAAACCCGGATATTACCTTCGTCCGAGTCAGCCGGCTCCTCGTCCTCCTCTGAGTTCTCGGAAGGAGGCGGGGTCTCAATCTTCCAGAAAGGGCTATCCTCCTGAGGTAAAGGTACAGTGATAAAGGTTAGTGGTTGCATCAGAAAAATGGCAAGTTGAATAAAAAATAAGAGCCGGATTTTACCGCTGGAGCCGGGTTGTCCCGCGTGTAGGGGTCCAGACCAGCAATAGTCCGGATCACCTCCATCTTCTCGGTCAAGAAACTCTTGATTATCTTGTTCGTGTCAGCGGTCGGGTAGTTCCTCAGTGAGTAACGGAGTGAATCCGTGACATGCCCAGAATATTCGCACATCAGCTTGGGCCGGATGGCATTTGGTTGGATTCGGAAGTTTACCCAAGTTTTAACCAAGTTGATCCCAAGAAGGCCTTGGGCCGAAAGAACATCGAGTTTGGCAAGGAGGGGTTTGATGGACTCCCCATCCGACTCAGAAGCGAAGGAGTTGAGGTTGTCGGAAAGATCAAGAAGGCCTTTGGAGAAACCCGGTAAAGTCTTTTCACCGGGTGAGGAGGTGTCCTGACAGTAGAAGTAGGTCTTCTGCCAGTGCTTGACGTGGGAGTTGAGGCTCAGAGTCGGCATCAAGGAGTTCTTCCGCCTCTGGATGGATACCCCCCGCAAGCCAGGAGGGCCCCGTCACCGCTTTCGCGGCACGGTTTGCATTGGAACAGTTCAACAAATAGCGCAAGATTTGGAGGAATGCATAAATATGATTCGCACAGAACGATGAAGTGAGTGATGTTCAACATAGAGTTGGGACCTATATTAAACACTTGGAGTTTGTAGTGATCTAGTAATTCACGAAAGAAAGGGTGACCCGGGGGGCGAAAACCCCGGATCACGTGCTCTACGAAAATCACTACCTCATCGAGACCCGGAGTGGGCCGAGTCTCCTCCCCAGGGACGCGCCAGTGGATATCCTCCCGGGCGGGGAGGACGCCCGACTCTGCGAGCTCATCTAATTTTGCCTTGGTCACAGTGGACCTTGCCCAGTTGGCGGATATAGATTGAGTCGGCCTTGCTTTCGCCGGTTGTTTCCCCTTCGTCTTCGTACTGGTTTTGGGTGCCATGTGCGCAGTCTAAAAACAGGAGATAAAAGTGCAGAGTGTAAGTAACCTAAGACCCGGAAATGACTGATTATCCGATTAACCAATGAGCAACTATGAGATACCTTGACAGATTGGATCTAGACGGAAAAAATTACGGGGAAATTTGTGACTACAGGTAATAGAGGTGCATCGTGAGGTGCACTATTGGATCTATCTTGAGTGTTGGTTGTGAAAGAACAAAGGCATGGGTTATCCAATTGATGCGGAGCAAGAAAATCATCTAAGAGCGGATCTAAAATTTGATCTAGTTCGAGTAAGATTGAAGGTGAGATCAATGGAGCTAGGTTGCTTACCGGCGGGATCGGGAGAAGAGCACGGCGGCGGCAGATGGCACAGTCGCGATGGCCCTCTGGATCTTCCGGTGATTTGTTCGAGGGCGCGGCGTGGTGCAAGCTGATGCGGAGCGCAGGCGGCGGCGGTTCGCTTCCGGCTGCGTGCCCGAAGACGCTGTGGTGGCGCGACCTTGAGCTCGAGCGAGGGAGCGCCGAGGGAGATTGGAGATGAAGGAGATGGGGGAAATGGAGTGTTGAGCTTAGGGTTACCCTTGGGAACCCTTATTTATAGGTGCGGGTGGAGAGCCCTAGGTCTAAGGAGCGGGAGCCAAAATTTCGGGAAAGGGATACCCGGCCGGATTTTTTGGGATAAGCAGTAAATGCTCCCGTTACGAGATATCTGGAAAAGATCAGAGCAGATCGTTTCCGCGATATTCGGATTAACTAATGGACAATGTGAGCCGGGTCTTCTGCGTTTTCCTCGGAGTGTTGACCCGGGAAAACGACGTTGGACTCGGAGAAAGCCGGGTTATTATATGGACCACCTGTGGAGTTAGGCCTGGCTATTATCAAAGCATCCTAACCCGGTATTTTATGAACTTGTATGTTTGTTATTTTTGCAGGGAATAGCATGCGCTTCAAGGAAGATCCTGCGAAGCCCAGGCTATTCTGGGGACTACTGATGGAGGGATGATAACCCGGTAGGCTAACGTCAAGGTGTAACTCGGCCCAAAGGGAGCTGCGCAAGGCCCGGCTTAAGGAAAAGGAGTTTCTAGAAGGCCCAAGGGCGTAGACCTCGAAACCCGGATTGTGGGTTCCGATAAGGAAACTTAGGGTTTGTATGCGGTGACCGGGTAGGACTCCGAGTGTGCCTTGGATAGGAAGCCAGGGAGCCGGATATTATATAAGACGGCTCCTAGGGTTAGATTAACACGAGTTTTTTACTAGCTATTCGAGTATCCCTTGTAATACAAGATTTGAGATTGTAAACCTAGATCGGAGACTCGGCGACTTGATTGCCAGAGCTACCAGATCGATTATCAGCATGATTTCCCCTGAGCAAAACCCTCTCCCAAACACCAGAGTCGAATTGCCCCAAGATAAGTTACCCCCGGTAACGTCTGCCGTGATTATCCCACCACAGTATCAGAGTCGGATCTATGTGTAGATGATTTGTACGGGTAGAACACATAGGTGTATGTGGGTGTCGTGGTGGTATCACGACAGATGCCATGGGATGGCTAAAGATAGGGGCCGATGGACGCTGGAGGTACTCGGGGAGGGATCACACGGCGAGTAGCCGCGTGTAGGATGTCTCTAGCACTGCAAACAAAAAGATCTTACCCAGGTTCAGGGCCCTCGCGTGGAGGTAACACCCCTACTCCTGCCTTTCTCTCTATATGTGTGTTTACCAGTAGCCACAATACACTGTATGCCTCTTGGCCGAGTAGCCACTCTGCTATCCTCTCTCGCTCTGGTGTTGTCTCTAGCAAATAAATGCAAAGTGAAGCAACGCCCCTCGCGCAGGAGGAGGCAGGGCACCTTATATACTGGTGCACAGCCGAATAGAAAAAGACTATAAGGTACGACTGATGGGACAGGCACACTGCAGAACAGAGCACGCCTCCGGCTTCTCGCTCACGCGGGTGCGGGAAGTCTTCGCGCCGTTCGGAGATGGGACCTGTCCACCTTGACAGTGAGATAGGGTAGGCCCCTAGACTTGTCCTGTCCCCTCTGTGAGTGACAGGACTTGACAGGCGCCTACCGCACTGTAGCCACGCCGTAGCGCGGATAATCACGCGCTCCGTAAGTTGAACCGCACGCCGGTACGGACGCAGGATACGCAGGATCCCTTGTCAGAACGGCTCCATTGACTTCTTGCCCGAGTAGGAATGCAGTCCCTCTACTCGGACCAACTTCTTTACTCGGACGAATATAACTTGCTTGATATCTTCTCTTGGCCTTCGGTGGGTACGGCCGGATAGAAACCTACCGGGTAGCAAGCATCCGGGTAGCCGTCTACCCGGTCAAACAGCACCTTGACCTTGTCTTTAGCACTTGCCTTACCCCTACTCGGGGGTAACCCCCCGACATTAGTCCCCGAAGCTGGTAAAGTCCTGCGAACTTGTTCACTGGGCCCTGCCAGCTTTAAACCAAACTGTCTTCTTGAATGAGTAACGCCGAGTTGCACTCCAACTTGAACCAGTAAATCCTTCTCGAATCTCTTCAATTGTGCTTACGAGACCACCTTCCTGGTAGCTGAGTAGAGCGATTCCTCTCCTGAGCTGCCGAGTAAAATAACTTAGTGAAATTTTGAACGCGATCCCGCTGAATCGGAGCAAATCCATCTCTCCGTGTCGCTACGGGGCACGTGTCACACCCCTGTGCCCCCGGCGCCTCGGTGCCTGGGATACGACAGGCCACGCGCCAGTAACTGCAACCTGGGCCCACTAGCCCGTTAGGTCACCTCAACTGCACTCAAGTGCCCACGATCTCGACGTGGGATTAACTGCGCCCGTTACGCGCGCGGTATGCGCTGTGTGCGTTTCCAATGGTCGCTTAACCCACGCCGCACGATCGTTGCCCACGATCAATGCCACGATCGATCCACCAGTAACGGCAACTCGAGGGGGCGAGATAAATACCCCCGCGGCGCTCCCTTCTCCTCTTTCCTGTTCTCCCCAATCTCGCGCCCCCTCGGCTCTCCGTCGTCGTCGAGCACACCGCCACCGCAAGCACTCGCTGCGCCGCTGCTCCACGCACCGCGAGAGAAACAGAGAGACACACCTCCTCTCAATTCCGCCTCCAATCTCCCACAAGCTCTTCCGCCTCCATGGCTCCTCGTGGAGACGACGATGCGGCCGCCCGCGCCGGCTGGGAAGGATCTGACGTGACCGCTGAGGACTGCCAGTGGCTCGTCAACACGCGCCGCGTCCCTCCCGGCGTCGTTTGCAGGCCTCCAGGTACTGAGATTATCCCCAATCCTGACAAAGACGAGTACGTCGTCTTCCTCTCTCATTTCAAGCGCGGCTTCGGCCTTCCCATCTCCGATTTCTTCTCTGAATTCCTCAAACATTTTGTCCTCCAGCCGCATCACCTTCCACCCAATGCCCTTGTCATGCTATCCATCCACACCGTCGTGTGTGAGGCTTTCTTAGGCGTCTACCCGACCATCCATACATGGGCTAGGTACTTCTTCTTCAGGAAACAAAGTGTTCCCAATCCTGGGAACACCGAGAGCGTTCACGCGATGACCCAGACGGGATGCGCCATGATGCTGCAGCGCACGACTGGCCATCACCCGAGGGTTAAGGGATTGGAAACCGTGCGCAAGTGGCAGCGCGGTTTCCTGTACGTGAAGAATGTCGCTGCAGAAGAGGGGAAGCCTTCGAGGACCGGATAGGGCTCCCAAAGTTCAAGAATGCACTGCCCACTCAGCAGAACTGGGGTTACAACCCCAAGAAGACCATCGAGGATGTCCTCCAGGTTGAGCGACGCCTGACCGAGTTGATCTCGGAAGGGTTTCGTCAAGATGACCCCATCGCGTGCTGGATATCACGCCGAGTACTCCCGCTCCAGCGGCAATCACACAAGATGTGCTACATGGGAGGAACCCGAGACTGCACAAGGACCCTCAGCAAAGCCGAGGTGGCCATCTGGGCCAGATCCATCATGCTGACCTCGCTCTCTGACACTTGGTTGTACGGCTTCACGCCGTATAGCCGCCTCAAGCCCATTGGACAGGTTAGCCTTCTGTGCTTTGTTCTTGCACTTTGATACCGAGTAGGTGGCTTCTCAGCTTTGTATGCTTAATCTTTGCATGCTGCACCGAGTAGGACATCACAAGTATTCTTTTGGCTCTATATTCTTTGTGTTTGCATGCCATTCCGAGTAGAAACCCTTAGCTGAATATGCTTTGTGTTTGCACGTTAGTCCGAGTAGAACTCCTTAGCTGAATATGCTTTGTGTTTGCATGCTGTTCTGAGTAGAACTCCTTAGCTGAATATGCTTTGTGTTTGCATGCTGTTCCGAGTAGAACTCCTTAGCTGAATATGCTTTGTGTTTGCATGCTGTTCCGAGTAGAACTCCTTAGCTGAATATGCTTTGTGTTTGCATGCTGTTCCGAGTAGAACTCCTTAGCTTAGAACTCAACTCATTGTGCGTCATGTTTGCCTCAGCACATCGATCGCCAGGGAGAGGAAGATACTGAGATCTTCGAGGCCAACTGGTCCAAGGACCGAGAAGAGGATGATGCAACCGCCTATGACACACAAGACACCCTCTGCATCCCTCACGCAAATCAGCCTGGTAAGTCCCGAGCTGATGCGTCTATTCGGGACTGGTCCGAAGATGACGAAGGTGACTAAGTTCACCTCTCTGCTTGCGAGTAGCGCACTCTGATTCCCTTCTGTGTTTTTGAATTCCTTTCTTCTTCTACTCTGCAGAGGAGCCTGAGGCGGACGATGATGATGAGCCCCTGGAGGTTAATCCTCTATCTGTGGCCGCTCCCATAACTCGGAAGAGGGTGGGCAGTGGTGCCCAAGAACCTCCCCCGAAGAAAGCCAAGAAGAAAGCCGGAAAGAAAGTCGTTGCCTCTAGGAGACAACCCCCCACCAGCAAAGGGTAAGCGTTCCATCCGAGTACCACTTGGTTGCCGTTTCCTGTTGCACATTTCTCCTTTCGTCCTTTCTGAACTGTTTCCTTTCTTCCAGCGCCCCTCTCGACGTTGATGCTGCAGCAGCCCCTTTTCGCCCCAAGAGGAAAGCATCTGTGCCCCGAGATCAACTCTTAGATCTCTCGGACGATGATGACGAGCAAGACGAGTAGGAGAGGATGCGCGCGTCTGCCCCTATCGATGTAGATGATGATACCGGCGCCGAGAACACTGGCGCCGGTGATGATGTTGATCTCATCCCCCAACAGCAGCAAGATGCTGCTCATGACGAGACGCCGCCATCTCCCCCAGCTGCATCAGCTGGGGAAAATGCTGAAGAAACCACCGAGCAGCAAGATGGTGCCGCCATGGAGCGGCCAGACGCCACCCTGGAGCAGCAAGACACCACCGAGCAGCAAGACACCACCGCTACAGCCCAAGATGATCCCGCGGCCGGGCCACGGGTAGAGGAAGTTGTTGATACAAGACCTGATCCCGCTGCCGAGCAGCGGGTAGAAGAGAACATGGTGGAGCCCGTCCGCCAGGACCAAGTGCAGCTCGATGCTGCACCGGGTAGCCAACCCCCTGTGCCGCCTACCCAGCAGGCGACTCCACCCAACGGGCCGATCCCTCCTCCAACTCAGACTGCACCGTCACCTCCACCAACTGCTTCTTGCAAAGTGCCTCCACCCACTTCTCGGCCAGACACCGCTCCTAGCCCCAGGAAGATTATTAAGTCTGAGACCGAGGCCGTCCGGCGGCAGCCAAAGTGCGCTGCTTCGCAAGCCGGACAGCAGATGCCGCCTCCCAAGCCGCAAGACGTGCCATCCGGGAAGCCGCCTAGGAGCAAACAACTAGTGGTCTCCGCGCCCACCTCCAGCGCCAACCCGGCTTCTTCTGGGTCTACTGGCCCTGTTGAGAATCAAGGTGTAGGTGCTGGCGGCCGCGCGAAGCCCAGCTACCCGGAATACATGATGACTATCTCCCAGCGCCATGAGATCTCACTTGCAAAGGAAGAGAAAGGACTGGTTGTACTGAAAGAGGGCCAAGCTGTGGCGACCATCACCAAGTCCAAGGGCAGGGCAGCAGTCGTTCCTACGCTCTTCTCGCGTGAGGAAGGTGACAACAAGGTTGAATCTGAAGGCCTTACCGCGATCCTGGACCGAGTAGGGTTTGTTGACCCAGCTTGGAACAGCAAGGCGTTTGGAAACCCCAAATGGGATGGTCTCGAGTTGGGTCAGATCGACCACTACCGCGTCGACTGGAACAAGGCCAATGTCGGTGCTGTCCCTATGACAATTGCAAGCCCCACATGTACCTTGGCCGGGAAGTTGTTCGTCATGCGCAAGGCTGCAGAGGACGTCGAGCAAAGCTATGTTGTAAGTCTTCTATCTTCTTTTTGCAATTCCCGAGTTGTTGTTTCTCCTTTCTCTTCTCTTTTCTTTTTTTCCTCTTAGCCATTCCCCCAGTCCCCGAGATTTGGGCCGAGTAGGCGAAAACTCAACCGAGTTGCCGTCTACTCAGGGCAAATCTTCAAAAAATCTTAAACTTTTTCTCTTCTTCTCTACAAAATAGCCTCTAGAAGAGGACAAGACTGTTCCGCCGGCTACTCTGGAACCACCGCATCGCCAAGGACCGTCTTGAGGCTCTTGAAGCCGAGAAGAAGGACACTGCTGCGGTGGAGCAGGCGGCACTGGATCGCACTATCCAGATTTCTGAAGTCGAAGGTAAGCTTTCAGCAATTCGGTTTGTGCGTTTTGTGTTTACGCCCGTGTTTGCTTTTTGCTTTATTGTTGTTTTTGCTGCCTCTGCCCAGAGCAAGATCGCTACTCTGGAGGGTGAGTTGCCTTTCCTTTTCTGTACTTGTGTTTCTTCTTACTTGGTTACCCTGCTGACACTGTTGTTCTTCTCGCAGAAGAGTACAAGAAATTCCGGGAGCAACACCAAGACTGCCTCACGCCTGCCGAGGTGCGGCAACAGTTGGAAACCCGGGAAGCTGAGATCAAGAAAGAGCGCACCGCCGAGATGGCGGAGTTTGAGAAGATGCAGGTCAAGCTGAAATCTTCCCTCCAGGATGCCATCAACCAAGTTGCTGAGAAGGAGGAGATCAAGAAGACTGCCAAGGCCAAAGAGAAGGCGCTCGAGTTGGAGATCTCGGTGCTGAAGGAACATAACCAGCAACTCGTCCTCCAGATCGCAAATGTGCGCAACATTGAAGACATGCATATCTCTGACGAGGACGACTGGAAGATCAAACTGGGAGCGCTGCTGGTGGATCTAGAACGTGAGTTCTCTTTTCTCTGCTCCTGACTTGTTTTTCTCTTCTCTACCCTTTTTCTACCTGGTTTCATCTCTTCTCTGCCTCTGTTTCTGATCCCGAATAGATCCCTATGCAGATATCTTCCCTAAGCTCCGCTCTGCTGGTGTGCCTGCTATGGAGAAAGCCAGACAGCTCAGAGCTGCTTCTAGTATGCCTATCGACACCAAGTCCACCATCAACGACCATCTTCTCAATATCAAGACGCAGATCCGTTCCCTCAAGGGCCTAGGAACCTCCATGGTGTCCACTGCATTCAACTTGCGCAAGCTGTTCTGGCCGGATCAAGATACGCCAGATAACTTCAGCGAGATTGCCGAGAAGCTGAACGGAGTGAAGGCCGAGTTGAAGAAATGACGTGCGTATGCTGCTCGGGCAGGAGCTGATCAGCTGCTGCACTTCATCACCAACTGGTACGAAAACTTGGATCTCAACAGAATCCTCACTATCCGTGAAGACTCCAAGTGGACCACGAACTCCGACTGCGTCACTCGCCGGAAAGCGGTGGCATATGAGATTGCTTCCTACGCCGACACCGACACCTACATTGATGGCCTCCCCGATCCTGATACTGAACGTGAAGACGAGGACGAGGAAGACGATGGTGACACCGTCAGCGAGGACTTGACCGAGTTTGAGTAAAGTGCCGCCAAGGGAGCATCCGAGAAGGGGAAGGCCAAGGTTGACGCAGAAGCCGAGCAACCGCAATCCAGCGTTCAGGAGGCCACCATCACCACCGAGATGGTGATCCAACAGCCAGCGCTCGAGTTGGGCATGACTGGTGCCTACCCGATGCCCAGCTCGCAGTCTACTGCGTCCACCTCTGCCACAGATCCCATCTCGGTTGCCACCGCGACTTCTGATCCAGTTGCCTCCGCCAACCTTGATGCTGCCAACGCCAACGCGGACAACACCTCTACTTCCAATGAGTGATGCCTGCAACACTTTTACTTCGAACTTTGATTAGATCCCCGGGATGCCGGGTGCAGATGTAACCGTACGATTATTGTTCTGTTGCTACTCAGTTTTATACCAGTTGAAGTTTCTTAGCAACTCTGGCTCAATGCCGGGTTGCGTTAATATGCAAGTCCCCGAGTTGCATTTTTTATCCGCTCTTTCTTTTTGTCTCAGCTCTTACTTGCAACTTGTTGCTTTTTTGGTAGTCGAGTCACAAGATTTCAAAGTTGGAGTTTCAAATACTTAGCCACTTAGAAACATCATAGTAACGCTGCCCACCACTTAGCCGAAAAGAAAGAAAGCAGTAAATAACACTCTATTCGGTTGCCACACGTCTCCTTTCCTTAGCAATTTTTCGTGTGTTCATGGAACTTTGGCTTGTTCTCTAGCTTGCCATGAAGCCGGGTTGCGGACAGCAGCAGAGTCGCAGAGTTGGCCCGTGGGTTTAAACACACTACTATATATGCTTTTGAAATTCTAAGTGGTTCAACCGAATAGACAAAGTAAGAACAAGATAAACACAAGGAGCAATTTGGACGAGGGCAGTCCCCGAGTTCGATTTCAGATTGCCGAATAGAATTTTAACTTGGATAAGAAAATACATACACAGTTTGCTCATGAGTGAAAACGTCGGAGTAGAGCTACATTCCAAGGGCGCTTAGATTCCTCTCCAGCTCTATCCGGCCTATTCTTCTGGGGTGCCCGTGCATCAACTAGATAATAGGAATCATTGTGCAGAGCCTTGCTCGCAATGAAAGGCCCTTCCCACGGAGGGGATAGCTAGTGCATCCCGGCCGTGCGCTGCACGAGCCTAAGGACCATGTCTCCTTCTCGAAAAACCCTTGGGTTCACTTTCCGGCTGTGATAACGCCTCAAGTTTTGCTGGTAAATAGCTGAGCGTGACAGAGTTAACTCTCTTCCTTCTTCTAGCAGGTCAACGTCATTTTCTCGAGCTTCTCTAGCCTCTGCCTCAGTGTAGAGGGTTACTCGGGGCGAGTCATGCTCTAGGTCAGTAGGCAACACGGCCTCAACTCCATATACCAGGAAGAATGGTGTGTAGCCGGTTGACCGGTTAGGGGTAGTCCTTAGACTCCACAACACCGCTGGCAACTCGTCTAGCCAACACCCAGGTGTTTTCAGCAGTGGCTCAATCAGCCTTGGCTTTATGCCGGATAGCACCATGCCATTTGCTCTTTCGACTTGCCCATTGGAGGCCGGATGCGCAACAGATGCAGCATCTAGCCTGATCCGCTTCTCCTTGCAGAATCTCGCAAAAGCACCCTCAGCAAAGTTTGTGCCATTATCAGTAATGATGTTGTGCGGGTAGCCATATCTCAGTATCACATCCTTCAGGAAACTCACTGCTGTGGCTCCATCGCACTTCCGAATAGGCTTGACTTCAATCCATTTGGTGAACTTGTCAACCATGACCAGGATGTGAGTCATGTTGCCTCTAGCCGGCTTGAAAGGACCCACCATATCCAGACACCAAACAGCAAATGGCCAAGTAATGGGAATGGTCTTCAACTCGAAAGATGGCATATGAATCTTACTTTCAAATGTCTGGCAGCCGTTGCACTTTCTCACTATATCTTCAACTTGCTTCAAGGCAGTGAGCCAAAAGAAACCATGCCGAAAAGCCTTATTGACTAGAGCCCGAGAAGAGGCGTGATGTCCGCATTCTCCTTGGTGTATCTCCACCAGAATTTCTTCTCCTTCCTCTGGCTCAACGCAGCGTTGCAGCACGCCAGTAGGACTTCTTCTATGCAGCACCTTGTTGAGAATAGTGTAGCCCTTGGATCTTCTCTGTATCTGTCTGGCTGTGACCTCGTCACTCGGCAAGGTGCCATCCGTTAGAAAGGATAATATGGACATAGCCCAACTCAGTGTCTCCCGCGTGGGAAACACTGGTTCGTCCACTTCCATTGGATCAGCCACCAATACCTCTTCTGAGTTGGGGACGAGTCCCCGAGTCCCCGAGCACTCGGCAAGTACCCCCTCGATGAATGCGACAGTCCCCAAGTTGGGAGGGGCAGTCCCCAAGTAAGAAGGGACAGTCCCCGGGTTGCAGGTACCAGTCCCCGGGTAGGAGACGGCAGTCCCCGGGTTCTCCTTTGCAGCCTCCCAGTCAATCTCCATGGGAACAGCTTCCTCGCCTGGCAGAGAAGGAACGAAAATAGACTCCGAGTTGGGGGATGGTTTGATGGACGACTTTCTCAAATGCTCCAAGGCAGTCCCAGCCGGGATGAACTGCCGAGAAGACCCCAACTTGGATAACTCATCAGCTGTGTCATTCTCTGCTTGGTGTATATGTTGGAACTCACATCCTTCAAAGAAACCAGTCATGGTTTGCACCAGAAACCGATATGATGCCATGTTGGCATCCAGAGCATCCCAGGTGCCTGATACCTGCTGCACCATCAAATCTGAGTCGCCATAACAGATGATGCATTGCACACCAACCTCCTTGGCTACCTTCAAGCCGTGTACCACAGCCTCATACTCTGCCACATTGTTAGATGCCTTGAAGTGGATCTGCAGCACGTATTTGAGTTGATCTCGCTTGGGTGACGTAAGCACCACGCCAGCGCCAAGGCCTTCCTTCACTTTGGATCCATCAAAATGCATCTTCCAGTAGTTGGCTACTGGCGAAGGAGGCTCATACTGCACCTCAGCCCAATCCACCAGAAAATCTGCTAAGATTTGTGACTTGATGGCTTATTTTCTCACGTACAGAGGAGCGTACACGGCTACCTCAATCGCCCACTTGGCTACTATGCCACTTGCTTCCTTGTTGCCCATGATGTCCGAGATGGGAGCAGAGCTCACCACCGTTATGGGGTGCTCTTGGAAATAGTGCTTCAGCTTCTTGGCGCCCAGGTACACGCCGTAAGTCATCTTCTGGTAATGCGGGTAGTTCTGCTTGGAGCTGGATAGCACCTCACTGAGATAGTATACTGGCCGCTGCACATTCTTGCCTTCTTTTTCTCTTTCCACCACAATCACCACACTGACTACTCGGTTGGTTGCAGCAATATACAGCAACATTGGCTCTTTGGGTAGTGGACTAGCCAGGATGGGAGCGCTACCCAACATGGCTTTCAACTCTTTGAATGCTACATCAGCTTGCGGTGTCCAGACAAACTTGTCACTCTTCTTCATCAATTGATACAGAGGCAAGGCCTTCTCGCCCATTCTGCCCAGGAAGCGGCTCAGAGAAGCCAGGCATCCAGTAAACTTCTGCACATCCTTCAGGGATCTCGGCAAAGACATTCTCTCTATAGCTTTTATCTTTGAAGGATTGGCCTCAATGCCCCGACTGGATACCAAGAAGCCGAGTAGCTTGCCAGCCGGGACGCCAAAAGTGCATTTTGTCGTGGTGGTGTCACGGCAGATGCCATAGGATGGCTAAAGATGTGGGGACGATGGACGCTGGATGCGCTCGGGGAGGGATCACGCAGCGAGTAGCCGCGTGAGTATGAACCTAGCACTGCAAACAACATGATCTACCCAGGTTCAGGGCCCTCGTGTGGAGGTAAACCCCTACTCCTGCCTTTCTCTCTCTGTATTCGTGTCTTACCGTGTAGCCACAGTACAAGTGTTTCTTACAACCGAGTAGCCACTCTCCTCTCTATGCGACTGTAGCCCTTAGTCGTGTCGTCCGTCGCGCAGGAGGAGGCAGGGCACCTTATATACTGGTGCCCAGCCGGATACAGCCAAGATGTCGACATAGTGTGCACACTGCACACTTCCAGCTTCCCGCTGACCACTTTGGCTTCCTAGCTTGTCTTCATGTGTAAAGTCGTTGTGCAAAACCAAGAAGCTGATCTGTTATCACTGACACTGTCACGGGGTAGGCCCCCCTAACCTGCGACGCCCTGCTGACACCCTGCGCGGATAAGCACGCGCTCTGCAGATGAACAGTGCCACAGTACGGATCCAGGATACGCGGGATCCTGTGTCAGAACGACTCCTTTGACTTCTGGCCCAAGTAGGAGACCGCCATCTCTACTCGAACCATTTCCTCTACTCGGAGGAGAATAACTTCCTTGATTCTTCCTCCTGGCCATCAGTGTGTACGGCCGAATAGCAGTCGACCGGGTAGCGAGTACCGGGTAGCCAGCTACTCTGCCAAACGTCTCTTCTGATCTTGCCCTTAGCACTTGCCTTTACCCTACTCGGGGGTAACCCCCCGACATTAGTCCCCAAAGCTGGTAGAGTCCTGCGAACCTGTTCACTGGGCTCTGCCAGCTTAAAAACCAATCTTGCCCTTGAACCTTAGGGTGCCGGGTAGAACCTCCGAGTAGCTCTTAACCTTGGCTCAAGTTTCTTCTCTTCCGAATAGAACCATTTCTCTTCTCTGTCGCCGAGTAGAAAGACTTCGCGGAATTCCTGGGGAGAATCTCGGCGTGGCGGACCAAATCCGCCTTTCCGCACTGCAACTGGGCACGTGTCATGTTCTCATACCCCGGACGCCTCGGTGCCCGAGATATGGTAGGCCACGCGCCCATCACTGCGGCCTGGGCCCACCCGCCCGTTAGATCACATCAAGTGCAGTTATCACCCACGATCTCGTCGTGGGATCGATTGCGGCCGTTACGCGCGCAGATCACGTTGTGTGCGTTTCTAACTGGCCCGCACCCCACGTCGCACGATCTCTGCGCACAACTGATCCCACTAGCGTTACTGGTAACGGCTATCTGAGGAGAGGGATAAATACCCCCTCGGTAACTCCTTCTTCCCCTTCCTGCTCCCATTCTCTCCTTGTCTCTTCACATCTCCGCCGCCACAGAGTGCTCCGCCGCTGCACATCTCACCGTGCCGCTGCTCCCTGCGACGCCGTAAGGCTAGCGATTTTCACCAAATCTCTCACGAACCCACCGAATCTCCTCTTCCCGATGGCCCGCGACGACGACGCCCGCGCCGGGTGGGCTGGATCCGAAGTCACGGCAGACGACTGCCAGTGGCTGGTGAACACCCGCCGGGTTCCCGCCGGCGTGCGCTGCAGGCCCTCGAACGGCGAGCTCGTCCCCACCCCGGAGGCGGACGAGTTCGTCGTGTTCCTCGCTCACTTCAAGCGAGGATTCGGGCTTCCCGTCTCCGACTTCTTCCGCTCCTTCCTCAACCATTTCGGCCTTCAACCGCACCACCTACCGCCGAACGCCATCGTGATGCTCGCATACCATGTCGTGGTGTGCGAGGCGTTCTTGGGTGTGCGCCCCACGGTGTACACATGGGCGCGCTACTTCTTCTTCAGGAAGCAGAGCGTGCCCAAACCGGGTAGCACGGAGGGCGCCCGCGGCGTGACCAAGACCGGCAGCGCCATGATGGTGCAACACAGCGGGACCAACCACCCGCGCATCAAGGGCCTCGACTCCGTGCGCAAGTGGCAGCGGTCGTTCTTCTACGTGAAGAACGTTGCTGTTGAAGAGGGAGCGCCAATTGTGGATAGGATCCACCTCCCCAAGTGGACGAACATGGCGCCCACCCAACAGAATTGGGGATTCAAGCCTGCACTGGAAGGCGACATCAAGCAGATCAACCAGCGCCTCGCCCAGCTGAAGGATCTGGGGCTGAAGAGCGACGACCCCACCGCCTGCTGGATTTCCAGGCGAGTGCTCCCGCTGCAGCGCCGTGCGCACCTCATGTGCTACATGGGGGGCAACAGAGACTGCACTCGGACGACCATGTTCGAGTTGAGAAACGCGGATGTGGCCGTCTGGGCGCGCTCAATCATGAGCACTGGCCTCACCGACAACTGGCAGTACGACTTCGTGCCGTACAGCCGCACGAAGCCCATCGGTCAGGTTAGTACTGTTATGCTTTATCATTGCATCATGATGCCGAGTAGACGGCCTTCCAGCTTAGGATGCTTAGTATTCGCATGCTGTGCCGAGTAGAAACTCCCGCTAGTATCCACTAGGCTTCATGTGCTTTGTGTTTGCACGCCATGTTGAATAGAACATTTTCTTAAATACGCTTTGTGTTTGCATCCCGCTCCGGGTAGAATTCCTTGTATTACTCAACTGACTTGTGCTGCTTGCTTGTTCTTTCAGCACCTTGCCCGCCAGCTCGCTGAGAACGAGGAGCTCCTTGAGGCCAACTGGGACCCAGACCGGACTGAAGATGACGAGACCGCCTACGACACCCAGGACACCCTTTGTGTCCCTCATGCCGAACAACATGGTAAGCACCACATCGATGCTTCCATTCGGGATTGGTCTGAGGACGAAGAAGAAGGTGATTGAGCTTGCCCCTGCAGCTACGGGTAGTGCTATTTCTTCTTCCTTTCTGCTTCTCATCTGCTTCTTCTTTTCTACTCTGCAGACGACGCCGACGCGGAGGAGGAAGACGAGGATGTCCTTGACGTCAATCCGGTTGCGGTGGCCGCTCCCACCACTCGGAAGAGGATGGGTAGCGGTGCTCAAGAGCCTCCCGCCAAGAAGCCGAAAGCCGAGAAGAAGAAGAAGCAGGTCTCAGGCCGAAGGCCACCTCCTTCCCGCAAAGGGTAAGTAGTTTTTTCCTCTGGTTTACATCTTGTTAATGCTTCCTGGTGTTCCTCTTTCCCTCCGCTTTTCTGAACTCCTTTTTCTCTTCAGCACTCCCTTGGACGCTGATGCTGCTGCCCCCGCCAAGTCCAAGAAGAAAACACCCGTCGACCCTGAGTCGCTCATCGATCTTGATGGGGACGAGGGGGAGCCAGCCGCACGGGCTAGAACGCGTGAGTCCTCTCCCGCGAAGGAAGAAGAGGAAGGCACCAATGCCCAGGACACGGGCGCTGGTGCCTAAGATATGGACACGGAGCAGCAGGCCCGCGCAGAGCCACACTCGCAGGATGCCGTTCACGACGAGAGACCCCCTTCTCCCCCTGCTGCTTCAGCTGGGGAGAATATCGAACAAGATGCCGACAACAAAGACTGTGCCGCCCTTGAGCGGCGGGAAGCGAACCAGGAGCAGCCGAATGCTGAGGCTGCTGCCCAAGATGACCCCGCGGCCCAGCCGCGGGTAGAAGTACAAGAAGATGCACGACCAGATCCCGCTGCCGAGCAGCGGGCTGAGACGACTGCGGTGGAGCAGGACCCACAGAGCCAAGCGCAGCCAGACGCTGCGCCGAGTAGCCGGCCCCCTGTGCCGCCTACTCAGCAGGCTGCTCCACCTACCGCCTCCAGCCCTCTAGCGAAGAAGGCCAAGACCCTGGCAAACCCTCCAGCCAAGCAGAACGCCGAGAAGACCGCACCAAGCCCTCCAGCCAAGCAGAACATCAAGAAGGCGGATGCTGCCGAGAAGCAGGCTACTCCGTCAGCTGCCGCAGTCCGCAAGAATCCACCGCGCAACGCTGCGCAGGATTCAGCCAAGATGCCGCCGCCTAAACTACCCGCGAAGCCTGCCGCAAAAGCTAGGCAGCTCTCCATTGGCGCTCCTGGTAGTTCTGCTCGCGCAGGTGCTTCTGGCAGTCCCGCTGGCGTAAACGCAGGATCAAGCGCTCAGGATCCGCCTGGCTACCTGCCCTACATGGTGCAGACGGCCCAGCAGTATGGCATCAAACTGACCGCGGACGAGAAGAAAGCCGCGCTTACAAAGGGCAAGCAGGCCACAGCTATGGACGCCAAGCTGTCGGAAAAGAAGAAGAAGGCCCTCTCGATCTTCTCGCGCGAGGCCCAAGAGACTGAGGTGCAGTCCACAGGGCTCGAGCAGATAATCGACCGGGCAGGCTTCATCGACGTGGTGTGGGAGAGCGATTTCCTTGGCAACCCGACCTGGGATGGCATGACCTTGGGCCCGCTGGACCATTGGCGCACCGACTGGAACAAGGCGGACATTGGCTACAATCCAATGACTATCTCATCCGCCACCAGCACGCTGGCCGCGAAACTATTCGTCCACCGCAAAGCTTCAGAAGATCTCGAGCAAACCTACGCTATAAGTTTTGTTTGCTCTTTCCGATTTGCGGTTTACTGTTCCGAGTTACGATTTCCTTCTTCTTCTACTCTTCTCTTTCTCCTTAACCACCATCCAGTCCCCGAGATTCGGGCCGAGTAGACGGGTTCTCAACCGAGTTGCCGTCTTCTCGGGCCAAATCTTCAAAACTATGTCTAACACTTTTTCTTTCTCCTTCTCAGAATAGCCTCTTGAAGAGGACAACCCTCTACCGGCGTCTGCTCTGGAACCACTCTATTGCCAAGAGGCGCCTCGAGGCCCTGGAAGCGGAGCGCAAGACCGATGCTGAGACGGAGAAAGCAGCCCTGGATCGTACTCTCCAGATTTCAGCACTCGAGAGTAAGCTTCTAGCTATTCGGTTAATGCGTTTTTTTGTTTACGCCCGTATGTGCTCTTTGCTCTAACTCCCTCTACTCTGCAGGCAAACTTGAGACGCTGACGGATGAGCACAAACACTGCCATGTCTTCGTCGAATCCGCTGAAAGCAAGATTAAGGAACTCGAAGGTGAGTTGCTGTTTTCTTGGTTGTTTTAGTCCTTTCTTGTGGCTATCCTGCTTACTGTACCGCTTCTGTCCACAGAAGAGTACAAGAAGTTCCACGAGGAGCATCTTGACTGTCTGAAACCAGCCGAGTTGAAGCAGCAGATTGCAGACCTGGAGGTGGAGTTCAAGAGTCGACATCTCACCGAGATGGAACCACTGCAAGTCAAACTGAAATCTGCCCTCCAGGACGCCCTGGACCTGACTGCCGAGAAGGACAAGATGGAGGCAACCTTCAAAGCCACGCAGCGGGCCCTTGAGTTGGAGAACGAGACGCTGAAGAAGAGCAATGTGGACCTCATGGGCCAGCTAGCCGAGTTCCGCAGGGTTGAAGAGAGGCATATTGCTGACGAGGAGTCGTGGAAGAGGAAGCTGCAATCGCTACTCTGCGACCTGAACAGTAAGTTCTCGCTCCTCTGCGCCTTCCTGTTTCCTTCTTCCTCTTTGTTACTTGATTTGTATCTCTTCTCTGCCTCTGTTTCTAACCCTTTCTGATAGCATTTTCAGAAATCTTCCCCGATCTCTGCTCGGCTAGCAAGCCTGCTCTGTCTAAGGCACAAGAACTCCGCACCGAGAAGGGACTGCCTACGGACACCAAGGCCTCGATTGAAGATAGCTTCACCAATCTGCAGGGGCAAGTTCATCGTCTGAGGGGCTTGGGCACTGATTTGGCATCCACTGCCTTCAAGCTGCATGCGCTGTTCTGGCCCCAAGAACCTTTGCCAAGGACCATCCGCGTGCTCGCCGAGAAGCTCAACGGTGTGAAAGCCGAGTTGAAGAAATGGCGCGCGTTCGGAGCTCGGGCAGGCGCCGACATGCTCCTGCTCTTCATTTGCAGCTGGTATGAGAATCTCAATCTCAACACCATCCTCGAGATGCGCCAGGACTCCAAGTGGGAGAAGGATCCCGAGTGTGTGACTCGCCGCGAGGCAGTCGCATATGAGATCGCCTCCTACACGGACACCGCGCGCTTCGTCGAAGGCCTCACCGAGCCTGACACGGACGCGGAAGGTGATGATGAGGATGAAGATGATGACGAGGAGACCGGGTCGGAGGACTTGGGCTGCTTTGAAGAGACAAGCCCCGAGAAGGGGAAAGGCGGGAAGGGCAAGGCCACCGCGGGTAGCGACGAAGAAGCTGAGAGCCATGATGCCACCCAGGGTGCAACTCCCGAGATGGGCTCATCCTCCGGCACGGCACTTGGTGACGCAACGCTACTCCGCGCCCAGTCCGACCCCATCTCGGTGGCCACCGCCACCTCCGACCAAGCTGCTGCCAACGCTGAACCGGATGCCGCCACTGCCAACCTGGATAACACCGCGACCTCAAGCTAGTTCTGTCCTGCAACACTTATGCCTCGAAACTTTTTATCAGATCCCCGGGATGCCGGGTGCAGATGTATCAAAAAATTTATCTTCCCGTTGCTACTCAGTTTTATTTCACTTGATGTTTTATACTTAGCAATTTGAGCGGCTCTGGCTTGATGCCGGGTTGCGTTATCATGCGAGTCTCCGAGTTGCATTTTTCGTCCACTCTTCCTTTTTATCTCAGCTCTTACCTGCAACTTGTTGCTTTTTTGGTATTCGAGTCACAAGAGTTCAAAGTTGGAGTTTCAAATACTTAGCCACTTGGAAACAGTCATAGTGACGCTACCCACCACACAGCCGAAAAAAGTTAACAAAAAATAGTAAAAGACACTCTACTTGGTTGCCACACGCGTCTTTCCCTTTGCAATTTTTCATGTGTTCATTGACTCCTTGGCTTGTTCTCTGGCTTGCCATGAAGCCGGGTTGCGGATAGCAGCAGAGTCGCAGAGTGTCCGGTGAGTGTGAACACACTACTTGGTATGCTTTTGGAATTCTAAGCGTAACAACCGAGTAGACAAGGATACAACAGAATAGAAATACTTAGAACAATTTTGGACGAGGGCAGTCCCCGAGTTCAATTTCAGATTGTAGAGTAGAAGTTTAACTCGGATAAGAGAATACATACACACTTCTGCTCATGAATGAAAGCGACAAAGTAGAGCTACATTCCAGGGGCGTTTGGATTCCTCCCCAGCTTTATCCGGCCTGTTCTTCTGTGATGATTGCGCATCTACAAGGTAGTACGCATCATTGTGTAGAGCCTTGCTCACAATGAACGGCCCTTCCCACGGAGGGGATAGCTTGTGCATCCCGGCTGTGCGCTGCACGAGCCTAAGGACCATGTCTCCTTCTCGGAAAACCCTTGGGTTCACTTTTCGGCTGTGATAACGCCTCAGGTTTTGCTGGTAAACAGCTGAACGTGACATAGTGAGCTCTGTTGCTTCTTCTAGCAGGTCAACGTCATCTTCTCGAGCTTCTCTCGCCTCCGCCTCAGTGTAGAGGGTTACTCGAGGGGAGTCATGCTCTAAGTCGATTGGCAACACGGCCTCAGCCCCGTAAACCAAGAAGAATGGCATGTAGCCGGTTGAACGGTTAGGGGTAGTCCTTAGACTCCACAACACCGCTGGCAACTCGTCTAGCCAACACCCTGGTGTTTTCAGCAGCGGCTCAATCAGCCTTAGCTTTATGCCTGCCAGCACCATGCCATTTGCTCTTTCCACCTGCCCATTGGATGCGGGGTGCACGACGGACGCGACATCCAGTCGGATGTGCTTATCTCTGCAGAATCTCACCATGGCTCCCTCAACAAAATTTGTGCCGTTATCCGTGATGATGCTGTGCGGGTAGCCATATCTTAGGATCACATCCTTCAGGAAACTCACAGCAGTAGCTCCATCACACTTCCGAATAGGCTTTACTTCAATCCACTTGGTGAATTTATCAACCATGACCAAGATGTGTGTCATGTTACCTCTAGCCGGTTTGAAGGGACCAACCATGTCCAGACACCAAACAACAAATGGCCAAGTGATGGGAATTGTTTTCAACTCGGAGGCAGGCATGTGGATCTTACTCGCGAATCTTTGGCAGCCGTTGCACTTCCTCACAATGTCTTCAGCTTGCTTCAAAGCAGTGAGCCAGAAGAAGCCATGCCGAAAGGACTTCTTTACTAGAGCCCGAGAAGAAGCGTGATGCCCGCATTCCCCTTGATGTATTTCCACTAGAATCTCTTCTCCTTCTTCCGGTTCCACACAGCGTTGCAGCACGCCAGTGGGACTTCTTTTGTGCAGCACTTCTCTGAAGATGGTGTAGCCCTTGGATCTTCTCTGAATCTGCCTTGCAGTAACCTCATCATCTGGTAGGGTGTCGTCCTTTAGAAAGGATAATATGGGCATGGCCCAACTCGGCGTCTCCCGAGCGGGAAACTCTGGTTCGTCCACTTCCATCGGAACGGCCGCCGCTGCGTCTCTTTCTGGGTTGGGGTTGACTCTCTGCAGCCCCGATCGGTTTGCAAGGACTTCTTCCAGGAATGCGACAGTCCCCGAGCTGAGAGCGGCAGTCCCCGAGTAAGGAGGAGCAGTCCCTGGGTAAGGAGGAGCAATCCCCGAGTAGAGAGGGGCAGTCCCCGGGTTGCAGGCGCCAGTCCCCGGGATGGAGACGGCAGTCCCCGGGTCTCCTTTTGCACCTTCCCAGTCAATCTCCATTGGCACTGCTTCTTCATCAGGTAGGGAAGGAACGAAGATGGACTCCGAGTTGGGGGATGGCTTGATGGATGGCTTTCTCAAATGCTCCAAGGCAATCCCAGCCGGGATGTACTGCCGAGAAGACCCCAACTTGGACAGCTCATCAGCTGCCTCGTTCTCTGCTCGGTGTATGTGTTGGAACTCGCAACCTTCAAAGAATCCTGTCATGGTTTGGACCAAGAAGCGGTATGACGCCATGTTGGCATCCAGAGCATCCCAAGTGCCAGAAACTTGTTGTACGACTAGATCCGAGTCTCCATAGCATATGATGCGCTGCACACCAACTTCCTTTGCTACCTTCAAGCCATGTACCACGGCCTCGTACTCTGCGACATTGTTGGATGCCTTGAAGTGGATTTGCAGCACGTACTTGAGTTGATCTCGCTTTGGTGACGTAAGCACCACGCCAGCACCAAGGCCCTCCTTCATCTTGGAGCCATCAAAGTGCATCTTCCAGTAGTTGGATACCGGAGTCGGAGGCTCATACTGCACCTCAGCCCAATCCACAAGGAATTCTGCTAGGATCTGAGACTTGATGGCTTCTCTTCTCGCATACGCGGGAGCGTACGCGGCCAGCTCGATTGCCCACTTGGCTACTCTGCCACTGGCTTCCCTGTTGCCCATGATATCCGAGATGGGAGCTAAGCTCACCACTGTGATAGGATGTTCTTGGAAATAATGCTTCAGCTTCTTGGCGCCCAGATACACGCCGTAAGTCATCTTCTGGTAGCGCGGGTAGTTCTGCTTGGAGCTGGATAATACTTCACTGAGATAGTACACCGGCCGCTGCACACTTTTGCCTTCCTCTTCTCGCTCCACCACAATCACCACGCTGACTACCCGGTTGGTAGCGGCAATATACAGCAGCATGGGCTCCTTGGGTAGCGGACTAGCCAGGATGGGAGCACTACCCAGCATTGCCTTTAGCTCTTTGAATGCCACATCCGCTTGCGGTGTCCAGACGAACTTATCGCTTTTCTTCATCAATTGATACAAAGGCAGGGCTTTCTCGCCCATTCTGCCCAAGAAACGGCTCAGAGATGTCAAGCAACCAGTGAATTTTTGCACATCCTTCAGGGATCTCAGCAAAGACATGCTCTCAATAGTTTTTATCTTTGAAGGATTGGCCTCAATGCCCCGACTGGACACCAAGAAGCGGAGTAGTTTGCCAGCCGGGATGCCAAATGTGCATTTACTCGGGTTCAGCTTCATCTTATACTTGCGCAAGTTAGCGAAAGTTTCCTCAAGGTCACTAAGCAGAGTATGTGTTTTATTCGTTTTGATGACAATGTCATCTACGTACACCTGCACATTTTTGCCGAGTTGGTCATGCAAGCATTTCTGCATGCATCTCTGATAGGTAGCGCCCGCATTCCACAACCCGAAACACATGACACGATAGCAATAAGCCCCGTACGGGGTAATGAAAGCAGTCTTTATTTGATCAGCAGGGTTGAGAGCTATCTGATGGAAACCAGAGTAGGCATCTATGAAAGACAACAGCTCACAACCAGCAGTGGAATCGATCACCTGATCGATGCGAGGTAGCGGAAAAGGATCCTTGGGGCAGGCTTTGTTCAAGTCGGTGTAGTCGATGCACATGCGCCATGCGGTAGCGGCCTTGGGGTCCTCCTTCTTCTCAACCATGACCGGGTTGGCTAGCCAATCCGGATGCAGTACCTCCATGATGAAGTTGCTTATCAGCAGCTTGGTGATCTGATCACCAATGGCCTTCCTTCTCTCGTCATTGAAACGGTGCATAGCCTGCTTCACTGGTTTGGCGTCAGGACGCACATGTAGCGAGTGCTCAACCAACTCCCTCGGGACACCTGGTAAATCCTCATTGGACTAGGCGAACACGTCCCGATTCTCACGGAGGAAGTGGATGAGCTCGCTTTCCTATTTCTCCCCCAACCCGGAGCCAATGATGGCAACTCGGTCGGGAAATTCAGGGTCAACCTGGATCTTCTTTGTCTCCTGAGATGCCTGGAACGCCGTCCCGTGCTGGGAACTCGGCATGCCAGGCGCCCCAGCTTGCGCGGATTGCGCCATAGCCACCACCTCGTACATCTTCTTCTTCTCGACAGCGATCACCATAGATTCCGCCAGCTGAGAACCAGCAGAAGCACACTCCATGGACTTCTTGTAATCACCAGAGATGGTGATCACGCCATTGGGACCAGGGATCTTCATCTTCAGATATGCAGTGTGAGTAGAGGCCATGAACTTGCTCAGAGCGGGCCTGCCGAGTAGGGCATGGTAGGGGCTCTGGTGATCAACCACTTCGAACTGCAGGCTCTCTGTGCGGCAGTTCTCCCTGGTGCCGAATAGCACGTCTATCCATACTCGGCCAATCGGATTGCAAGAGACTCCTGGCACAATGCCATGGAAAGTGGTCTTGCTGGGTAGCAGCATGTTCTCGGCCATACCGAGCTTCTCAAGTGTGTCTCTGTACACAATGTTGATGCTGCTGCCGTTGTCAATCAGTACCTTGCTGAACCTCACGTTCTTCTCAGGACCCAAGAAGGTAGGATCCAGTACCAAGGCGTAGCTACCCGGATTGGGCATCACCTTAGGATGATCCGCTCTGGACCACGTGATCTCTTGGTTGCACCAATGCATGTAGTGAGGAACAGCAGGGATCACGACATTGACCTCCATGGCACGCCTGTGCTGAGACTTCTTGTCGACAGGCTTAGAGGTGAAGATCATGTAGCTCTCGTGGTGCTCCTGGTACCGATTGCGGTCTCCGCCACCATTGTTGTCGTTGTTGTTGTTACCTTGGTTGTTGTTGTTGTTGTTGTTGCCTCTGTTGTTGTTGCGGGTGTAGTAGTTGTTGTTGTTATTGTTGCGGTAGCCATCGTTGTTGAAGTGGCGGTTGGCTCCTAAAGCCACCTGGTTCACATTCTCTCTTCTCGGGAAAACTGGGGGCCGAGCCGCAGGTGCGCGAGCAGGCTGTAAGGCGGCATTCGCAGCTGGCAGAGGAGGAGGAGGAGGCTGGCCCTCATTCTTGATTTCCTCCCACCAACTGCACTGCCGAGTAGTGTGGTTGGCGGGTCTTGCGGGATGCCGAGTGTGGAAGCTGCATGGGCCATCCTTCATGTCCTTGAAGACAAAGTTTGGTGCCGGACCCGAGTTGCCGCTACCCTGCTGGGAAGCGCTGTATGGCTTCTTGTTGCCTTGGCCCTGATTCTGGTTCTGCCCGTACTGGGCTCCAGCAGTTTTTGGCCTCTGGCTACTCCCAGCTCCAGTAGTCACAGCATTCACCTCATCTGGATCGTACCGGGTATCAATCCGGTCACCTCTGTGCTTGTTGCGGAACTCATTGCGCTTGCTGGTGTTGATGTTGTAGTTCCTTCTCGGCTCAGCAGCATCGAGAAGAGACTGAGTTGGGTCGCCGAGTGCGTACTGATCCGCAATCCGGATGGTCTCAGCGAGAGTACTCGACATCTCCCTATGGAGCCTCTGCCACAACATGCTGCCGTGCCTGCAGCCCTGCGCAAACCAAGTGATGGCCTGGGCCTCATTCACACCTTCACAGGTGTTCCTCTGGGTGCTCCACCGAGTAAGATACTCTCGGTCCGTCTCCTCTTCCCGCTGTCTGCAAGCGGATAGCTGCGGCGGCCTATTCGGCCTTCGGTAGGTGCTGGTGAAGTTGCTGACGAAAGCCTCTGCGAAGTCAAGCCAGCAGTTGATGCTGTGCTTGGGCAGGTTGTTGAGCCAAGTTCTTGCTGGTCCCTCGAGCATCTGCGGGATGTACCACAGGGCCCATCTCCGGTTGCCGCCTGCAATGTGCACGGCTGTGACATAGTCATTGAGCCAATCTTCCGGCTTGGTGCTGCCGTCATAGCACCTGGTCCCCCTAGCGAGCTGGAACTGCTTCACGGATGGCTTCGTCATGATGCGAGGGCCAAAGCATTCTGGGCCAGGCGGCCCCTTGCTCTCGAGCTGCGCGGACAGGCTGATCCGGTCCAGCTTGTGCCTAGCATCATTGGGCTCTAGCACGCGCTCACCCACACGATCCAGGATGTCATAGCCCGCCAACCCCATAGCCGAGTAGCCATCATCATATCTGTCCACCTGCACGACTGCAGGATGCTCCACCGGGTTGGCGGCTGGTGCAACTACACGCGGCTGCTGCCTCTGCCGAGTAGGCTGGGCGGCTGGATGCTGAGAAGGGCCTGGGCGCTCTCCATCTCGCGCTTGGCTTTGAGCTTTATGGGCTTGATAGCCTGCTCCTGCAGTGTTGTGTTTTTGACCAGGCTGTCGGGGCACAGCGAGCTATTTCGCGGTGACAGCCGGGTCGTACACCTGCATCTGCCTGTCTCTGCCGGAATGCCCACTCCGGTCCCTCTCGCGGCTGGGATGCGGTTATGAGGCCTGATCGTTAGATCTAGCCGCATGCGAGTGCACCACCTAGGAAGCTCCAGCACCCGGGTTGGCTTTCCGGAACTCCTCGTTCTGCCTAGCAGCCTCTAGCACTAGCTCATTGAGCCTCTCCTGCTGCCTAACGCGCGCGTCGCCAGCGAGATGCGGTAACTCAGCAGCTACAGCCTCAGCAGCTCTAAGGGTTTTGGCGGGGGTGCTGTATTTGGGTCTGGTGGTAGCGGTGTTTTGGCTAGCGGCTTGGCCAGCAGTTTCACCAACTTGCTGCCATCTCGGTGCCTAGGTTGCGGCGTGTAGCGCCTGCCTTAGAAGGCCTCCTCACTACCGGCGTAAAGCCGTGAGCTCTGTTGTACTCGTTCTGTTCCAGGTTTAGCTCAAGCCTAACCTTATCCAGCTCCGCCTGCTCGGCGATCAGCTCCTGGCGCTGCCGGTCGAGCTGCGCCCGCATGGTCATGAGCTCGAGCTCGGTGGGAGGCGGCATGCCCATCCGCACGGCGGACTCAGGTATCGTCGGAGTAGTGAAGGGTGGAAGGTTGCAGTCCTTCTCATAGGGCTTGTGGGTCTTCCCGCCAGCACTCGGGCCGGCGAGATCCTCAATGACGCCCGCGGCAGCAGCCGCGCCCTTCCCGGCATCAGTAGCAGGGCCGGTCATCATCACCTCCACGCTGTCCGCAGAGCGGCCAATCGGCCTCCCGCGTGCCGCGATGACAGCGGGGGGATCTTCAGCGACATGCACCTGCTCGTGGTACTCGCGGTCGATGACGGTGGCGATGTAGACAAAGTGCGAGCCGAAGGAGAGCACCGAGCCGCCCTCCGGCATGGCCCTGCCGCCGAAATCACCGGCGTTGTCGATGACGAAGTCGAAGGAGCCGAATCTGTGGATGAGGCCACAGACGACGCGCTCTCCAGTAGCAGAAATCGATCCCGTCCGAACGGAAACTCCAGCCAGCGCCGCTGGTTGCCCCACGGTGGGTGCCAACTGTCGTGGTGGTGTCACGGCAGATGCCATAGGATGGCTAAAGATGTGGGGACGATGGACGCTGGAGGCGCTCGGGGAGGGATCACGCAGCGAGTAGCCGCGTGAGTATGAACCGAGCACTGCAAACAACAGGATCTACCCAGGTTCAGGGCCCTCGTGTGGAGGTAAAACCCCTACTCCTGCCTTTCTCTATTTGTATTCGTGTCTTACCGAGTAGCCACAGTACAAGTGTTTCTTACAACCGAGTAGCCACTCTCCTCTCTATGCGACTGTAGCCCTTAGTCGTGTCGTCCCTCGCGCAGGAGGAGGCAGGGCACCTTATATACTGGTGCCCAGCCGGATACAGCCAAGATGTCGACATAGTGTGCACACTACACACTTCCAGCTTCCCGCTGACCACTTTGGCTTCCTAGCTTGTCTTCATGTGTAAAGTCGCTGTGCAAAACCAAGAAGCTGATCTGTTATCACTGACACTGTCACGGGGTAGGCCCCCCTAACCTGCGACGCCCTGCTGACACCCTGGCGCGGATAAGCACGCGCTCTGCGGATGAACAGTGCCGCAGTACGGATCCAGGATACGCGGGATCCTGTGTCAGAACGGCTCCTTTGACTTCTGGCCCGAGTAGGAGACCGCCATCTCTACTCGGACCATTTCCTCTACTCGGAGGAGAATAACTTCCTTGATTCTTCCTCCTGGCCATCAGTGTGTACGGCCGAATAGCAGTCGACCGGGTAGCGAGTACCGGGTAGCCAGCTACTCTGCCAAACGTCTCTTCTGATCTTGCCCTTAGCACTTGCCTTTACCCTACTCGGGGGTAACCCCCCGACACATTTAGTTGGGTTCAATTCATCTTATACTTGCGCAAGTTGGCAAAAGTTTCCTCAATGTCACTAAGCAGAGTATGTGTTTTATTCGTTTTGATGACAATGTCATCTACGTACACCTGCACATTTTTGCCAATTTGATCATGCAAGCATTTCTGCATGCATCTCTGATAGGTAGCCCCAACATTCCGCAACCCAAAGCACATGACACGATAGAAATAAGCCCCGTACGGGGTAATAAAGGCAGTCTTTATTTGATCATCAGGGTTGAGAGCTATTTGATGAAAACCAGAGTAGGCATCTATGAAAGACAAAAGCTCACAACCAACAGTGGAATCGATCACCTGATCTATGCGGGGTAGCGGAAATGGATCCTTGGGGCAGGCCTTGTTCAGGTCAGTGTAGTCCACACACATACGCCATGCGGTATCGGCCTTGGGGTCCTCCTTCTTCTTCTCAACCATAACCGGGTTGGCTAGCCAGTCCGGATGCAATACCTCCATGATAAAGTTGCTTATCAGCAACTTGGTGATCCGATCACCGATAGCTTTCCTCCTTTCATCACCAAAGCGGCGCATAGCCTGCTTAACTGGCTTGGCATCAGGCCGCACGTGTAGCGAGTGCTCAACCAACTCCCTCGGGACACCTGGCAGATCCTCATTGGACCAGGCGAAGACGTCCCGATTCCCACGGAGGAAGTGGATGAGCTCGCTTTCCTATTTCTCTCCCAACCCGGCGCCAATGATCGCAACACGGTCTGGGAACTCAGGGTCAACCTGGACCTTCTTTGTCTCCTGGGACGCCTGGAACGCAGTCCCGTACTGGGAACTCGGCATGCCAGGCGCACCACCTTGCGCTGCTTGCGCCATAGCCACCACCTCATACATATTCTTCTTCTCGGCCGCAATGACCATGGATTCCGCCAGCTGAGAACTAGCAGTCGCACACTCTATAAACCTCTTGTAATCACCCGAGATGGTGATGACTCCATTGTGACCAGGGATCTTCATTTTCAGGTAGGCAGCATGGGTAGAGGCCATGAACTTGCTGAGGGCAGGCCTACCGAGTATAGCGTGGTAAGGGCTCTGAAGATCAACTACCTCAAACTGCAGGCTCTCAGTGCGGCAGTTCTCCCTGGTACCGAATAGAACATCCACCCAGATGCGGCCGATTGGAGCACAAGATACTCCCGGCACAATGCCATGGAATGTGGTCCTGCTGGGTAGCAACATGTTCTCGGCAAGGCCAAGCTTCTCAAGTGTATCCTGGTACATGATGTTGATGTTGCTGCCGTTGTCTATCAGCACTTTGCTGAACCTGACATTTTTCTGAGTTCCCGAGAAGGTGGGATCCACCACCAGAGCATAGCTACCCGGGTTGGGCATCACCCTGGGATGATCAGCTCTGGACCAAGTGATCTCTTGGTCGCACCAGTGCAGGTAGTGAGGCACAGTCGGGATCACTGCATTTACCTCCATCGCACGCTTGTGCAATGACTGCTTGTCGACTGGCTCGGTGACGAAGATCATGTAGCTCTCATGATGCTCCTGGTACTGGTTGCGGTCTCCACCACCATTGTTGTTGTTGTTGTTGTTGCCTTGGTTGTTGTTGTTGTTGTTGTTCCTGTTGTTGCGGGTGTAGAAGTTGCGGTTGCGATTGTTGTTGTTGTTGTTGTTGTAGTTGCGGTTGGCTCCCTGAGCCACTTGATTCACATTCTCCCTTCTCGGAAACACTGCAGGCCTGGGAGCAGCTGCCCGAATAGGCTGCACATTGGCATTCGCAGCCGGCAGAGGAGGAGGAGGGGGCAGGTCTTCATTCTTGATGCGCTCCCACCAGCTGCACTGCCGGGTAGTGTGGTTGGCTGGCCTACTCGGATGCCGAGTATGGAAGCTGCATGGCCCATCCTTCATGTTCCCGAAGACAAAACTCGGGCCCTAATCCGAGTTGTCGCTACCCTGCTGGGGAGCAGTGTAAGGTTTCTTGATGCCTTGGCCCTGATTCTGGTTTTGCCCGTATTGGGCTCCAGCAGTTTTTTGCCTTTGGCTACTCCCAGCAGCCGTAGTCACAGCATTCACCTCCTCTGGATCATACCGAGTATCAATCTGGTCGCCTCTGCGCTTGTTGCGGAAGTCATTGCGCTTGCTGTTGTCATAGTTCTTCCTTCTCGGCTCAGGAGAATCAAGCAGAGGCTGAGTTGGGTCGCCGAGTGCATACATATCTGCAATCTTGATTGTCTCTGCGAGAGTACTCGGCATCTCGCGCTGCAGCTTCTGCCACAACATGCTGCCATGCCTGCAGCCCTGAGCGAACCAAGTAATGGCCTGAGCCTCATTCACACCTTCACAGGTGTTGCTCAATGTACTCCACCGAGTAAGATACTCGCGGTCAGTTTCCTCTTCTCGCTGCCTGCAAGCAGACAGTTGCTGCAGCCTATTCGGCCTCTTGTAGGTGCTGGTGAAATTGCTGATGAAGGCTTCCGAGAAGTCTAGCCAGCAGTTGATACTGTCCTTGGGCAGGTTGTTGAGCCAAGTCCGAGCTGGACCCTCTAGTATTTGCGGAACATACCGCACAGCCCATCTCCGGTTGCCGCCTACAATGTGCACAGCGGTAACATAGTCACTCAGCCAGTCTTCTGGCTTGGTGCTGCCATTGTAGCACTTGGTCCCCCTGGCCAGCTGGAAGTGGTTCACGGAGGGCTCCTCCATGATGCGGCGACCAAAGCACTCTGGGCCAGGTGGCCCCTTGTTCTCGAGGTGAGCAGACCGATTTATACGGTCCAGCTTGAACCTTGCATCACTGGGCTCCAACATGCGGTCACCCACTCGATCAGTGACATCTCTTGGATCAGCATAGCCGGCTAGACCCATCGCCGAGTAGCCATCATCATATCTGTTCTCCTGCACAACTGCGGCCTGCACCACCGGGTTGGCTGCTGGCGCAGCCGCACGCGGCTGTGCTGCTGCTGGCTGATGCGTCCTCTGCCGAGTAGGCTGAGCAACAGGACGCCGAGAAGGCCCTGCATAGTCTCCCTCTTGCCTCTTACCGTGAGCTTTATGTGCTTGATAGCCCGCTCCTGCAGAGTTGTGTTTCTGACCGGGCTGTTGCGGCACAACGCGCTGTTCTGCGGCGACAGCCGGGTCGTACACCTGCATCTGTTTGTTTTTCCTAGAGTTCACACTCTGGTCTCTATCTCCACCGGGAAGCGGTGATGACGCCTGGTCCTGAGACCTCATCCCATGCCAGTGAACAACATGGGAAGCGCCAGCACCCGGATTGGCTTTCCGGAACTCCTCGTTTTGCCTGCCAGTCTCTAGCACTAGCTCGTTGAGTCTCTCCTGCTGCCTAGCGCGCGTCGCCAGTAAGATGCGGCAACTCAGCAGCCACTGCCTCTGCAGCCCTAAGAGTTTTAGTGGGGGTGCTGTATCTAGGCCTACCAACAGTGTCCAAACTAGCAGAATGGCTAGCAGATTGGCTAGCAGCCCTACCATCTCGAGCCAGCTCAGCGCCTAAGTTGCGACGCGTAACGCCTATCTTGCTAGGAAGCCTAGAAACAGGAGTAAAGCCATGCGCTGCATTGTACTCATTTTGCGCAAGGTTGAGCTCAAGCCTAACCTTCTCCAGCTCCTGGGTCTCCCCGAGTAGCGCTTGACGCTGCTGCTCGATCTGCGCCCTCATGGCGGCGAGTTCCGCCTCAGTGGGTTGCGGCATCCCCAGCTGCACGGTTGCGCCTCCGCGAACAACTGGGATTGCCGTGGACGTGGAAGGAGGCAGGTTCTGGTCCTTCTCGTAGGGCTTGTGGACCCTGGTACCCACAGGTTCCTCGATGACGCCAGCGGCAGCGGCCGCGCCCTTCCCGGCATCGATAGCCAGGCCTGTCATCATCACCTCCACGCTGTCCGCAGAGCAGCCAGTTGGCTTCTCGTGGGCAGCAAGTACAGCAGGAGGATCTTCCGCGACGAGCACCACCTCTAGGAACTCGCGGATGACGGTGGTGGCGACGTAGACCAGGTGCGTGCCGAAGGAGAGCACCGAGCCGCCTGCGGGCATGGGCCTGCCGCCGAAATCTCCGGCGTTGTCGATGACGAAGTCGAAGGAGCCGAATCTGTGGACAAGGCCACAGACCACGCGCTCCCCTGAAGCTAAAACCGGTCCCGTACGAATGTGAACTCCAGCCAGCGCCGCTGGTGGCCCCACGGTGGGCGCCAACTGTCGTGGTGGTATCACGACAGATGCCATGGGATGGCTAAAGATAGGGGCCGATGGACGCTGGAGGTACTCGGGGAGGGATCACACGGCAAGTAGCCGCGTGTAGGATGTCTCTAGCACTGCAAACAACAAGATCTTACCCAGGTTCAAGGCCCTCGTGTGGAGGTAACACCCCTACTCCTGCCTTTCTCTCTATATATGTGTTTACCGAGTAGCCACAATACACTGTATGCCTCTTGGCCGAGTAGCCACTCTGCTATCCTCTCTCGCTCTAGTGTTGTCTCTAGCAAATAAATGCGAAGTGAAGCAACGTCCCTCGCGAAGGAGGAGCCAGGGCACCTTATATACTGGTGCCCAACCGAATAGAAAAAAGACTATAAGGTACGACTGATGGGACAGGCACACTGCAGAACAGAGCACGCCTCCGGCTTCTCGCTGACGCGGGTGCGGGAAGTCGTCGCGCCGTTCGGAGATGGGACCTGTCCACCTTGTCAGTGAGATAGGGTAGGCCCCTAGACTTGTCATGTCCCCTCTGTCAGTGACAAGACTTGACAGGCGCCTACTACACTGTAGCCACGCCGTAGCGCGGATAATCACGCGCTCCGTAAGTTGAACCGCACGCCGGTACGGACGCAGGATACGCGGGATCCCTTGTCAGAACGGCTCCATTGACTTCTTGCCCGAGTAGGAATGCAGTCCCTCTACTCGGACCAACTTCTTTACTCGGACGAATATAACTTGCTTGATATCTTCTCTTGGCCTTCAGTGGGTACGACCGGATAGAAACCTACCGGGTAGCAAGCACCCGGGTAGCCGTCTACCCGGTCAAACATCACCTTGACCTTGTCTTTAGCACTTGCCTTACCCCTACTCGGGGGTAACCCCCGACAGTGGGCGTTGATGATCATGTTAGTGCCTCCTTGAGTTTTTTATGATCTTAGTGGCATAGTAGGATGAAGCTTCCCTAGACAAACTTTACGTGTACTTTGTACACGAAACCTGTCTCACTTGTGGCTGAGGGGGTGTCTGTTTCTCCTACTATAGTTAAGATCTAATCTATGAAGGGTGGTTAAAAATATGTTTATCAACGTTGTGGTTCATGTTCGTAGGTATGAACGGTTCTATCCTCGAAAGCCCTAAGCCACGTAAAATATGCAAAAATAAATTAGAGACGTCTAACTTGTTTTTGCAGGGAAATGTGATGTGATATGATCAATGTTACAAATTTGATGTATGATATGATCTCTTTCGTAAATTATTGACATACCGGCAGGAGCCATATGGTTTTCTTATTATTTATGGCATGTGTGCTGTATATCATATCCATGTGATATGTTGTAATTTTGATGTACAATCAAGATGGAGGTGCCATGGACCTTGGTGCCACGCCGGTGGAATGATGGAGATCATACCATGATGCACAAGATGGAGATCAAGTGCAACAAGGACCATATCATATCATATTATTCATGCATGTGATGTTATTCCTTTTATGCATCTTATTTTTCTTAGATCGCGACAGTAGCATTATAAGATGATCCCTCTCACTTAATATCAAGATAATAATGTGTTCTTCCTTAGTATGCACCATTAAGAAAGTTCGTCGTTTCGATACAACACATGATGATCGGGTGTGACAGACTCAACGTTCGCATACAATGGGTGCTGACGAGCCTAGCATGTACATACATGGCATCGGGACACACGTAATACTATGGTTCTACTTGGCGAGCCTAGCATGTACAGACATGGCCTCGGAACACGTAACCGAAAGGTAAAGCATGAGTCATATGGTTGATATGATGAACATGTTGATGTTCGCCTTTGCAACTACATCATCTCACGTGATGATCGGTTTTGGTGTATTGAATTGAGTTTGTGTAATCACTAAAACGACTAGAGGGATGTTGTTTTTGAGTGGGAGTTCACGTAGTAATTTTGAATTAACTTGAACTTATTTTATCATGAACAACCAATCAAACTGAATTTGCACAAATTGTAGTATTTATTGGCATACACAAACTACCTTACACTTAGATTGTTAATTGAGATATAACTATTATGATCTGGTAAAACCATTTAAGATTGGTACCGTATTAGTGAAACTTAAAATTGATTCCTATTGTAGATTTTTGGTATAACCTGCCTAACTGCATATGATTAATGATAGATTGATCCAGAGAGTAAATTATTCCTACTTAGAATCCAGTGTCATACTTGCTTCCATAATAGGAATGTTTTGTTGATCAAGGTGATTTAGGAACTGAAAATAATTGTTTTCAGAAACAATCAAGTGAAAGATATATTGATATCTAGAAACTTATTTGTGGCAACATGACTTAGTATAATTTAGCATGACAATGTGCTTATATTATTTGAATATATGGAATGATTGAAGACGCTGGACGTTTGAATCTTCCAAGAAGTTGGGTGCTAATATTATCCTCTAAATTCCTTCCTTCGAGTTATAGTAGCTTCATCACAAAATTGTTATGATGGGATAGATTGAAAGTATGGGTAAAATCGTTTATCTTGCTTGAGGATTTCTAAGAGTGGAATATGGAAGAATGCTATTAATATGGTGATATTAGTAGAACTATCAAACTCAAAGTATGACTCAAGGGGTGATAGTATATGACTAACACGCCAAGGAAGATGTGCTAGTACGACTAGCATTGTTTGATGTTGAATGATTCTTCTGTGAAGGAAAAGGAATATTGAAAATAGAATCACAAAAAGGTATATGGCAGAAAAGAATATAACTAGAAAGGTCCAGCTCAGGAGTATATGCTTGATAGACAAGTTATAGATGTATTACTAGTTAACAAAGTATTTTTGGGTATTTTGATACCATATTGGTTGGTATGAGTTGTCATACAAAGCAACACAATGCAAGAAATACAAGGGCCTAAAAGGAACTAGTAGTAGATGTGGGATCGATAATGACAAGAACAGAAATAAAGTTTTATTTTGTTCATTGTCGTATCGAACCAAACATTAATAAGTTGTTTGTTCTGGTCATTTGTGAGAACAAACGAGATTGATCAAACTATGGCCATATTCCATATTTGATGGATGAGTTAATATAAATTAAGTTGGTAAAGTAAACATCTATAAGACTAAATGCTAAACGTTGCAAGACGTAAAAGAATTTCACTTAAATTGTGACACCACCATTTTAGTTCATATCGGAAAGGAAAACATGAAGGAACTCCATGTTGATGGACTTCTGGAGTCATTTTGTTTTGAATAAATTGACGCTTGTGAGACCTCTTCCAAAAGATGACTAAAATTATGTTCATAGGCTAAAGTAGAATGAACAACTAATTTAGTGGAGATTATACATATTGATGTATATAGTCCATTATGTGTAGTTGTGTGTGGTGGATTAATTTTTCCTTCATAAAATTATGTCGATGATTTGAGTAGATATATGAGTATATCTATTTAAAGAGAATGGAGTTTGACATTTTTTAATTGGTTTAAATTATTGTTAGTATGAAGTAAAAATCATCGTAACAAGATAATCAAGTATTTATGGTTGTATCATAAAGGATAAAGTTTGAGTTACAAGTTTAGCAAAATATCTGAGGAGTTGCAAAATTGTTCTACAATTTATCCTTCTCGAATACCCCACATAAGTATGGAGTGTCCGAGAGACAAAATCAAACCTCGTTGGACATGGTAAGATAAATAAAAATGCCATTATAATTTTGTAGTTTGTACATTAGAGACAACCGATTTTACACTGAAAAGAGCGTCATCATGATCCGTTGAAATTGACACCATATAAGTTATGGCTTGGGTAGTGACCCAAATTTTCTTTTTCTTAAAATTTTGGTATGCATAGCATGTGTAAAATGTTTACAACCAAAATAGGATACATATATGTTTATAAGGTTATCCCAACGAGTCCATTTTCTCCTATCACCGAACCAAAGACAAATATTGTTTGTCAGAAAGGGTTGATTTCTCGAGAAAGTAGTTCTTGCAAAACAAGTAAGTGGGAGGACAGTACAAACTCGACGATATCAGAGAATCTTCGTTACCATGTCAAGAGTAGCGAATCACTGGAAGTTGTTCTAGGGTTTCCTATTTTGATAAAATAGAAGACACTACATCTGTTGTAGATACTTCGAATGAGTTTGCGAACTGGACCACAAAAGTCCTAAAACTTTGTACTTATACCAACTTGTGGTTTAAGAGTAAAGTGTTGTTTTGACAATAATGGACCTGGAACTTAAAAAGGAATCAAATGATGGGCCCTGACTTCGTAAAATTGTCTATGAGTCATTATATACGCGATAGTATCCCTGTATGAATATCAAGTATGTGACTTGGTAGTCCTTTCGATAGGCATGATGCCTAACGATAGTAAACGGGTCTATATAGCAACAAAGACATGGATATTTACATCCTTTGAAAATTGTGCTTGTGAAAAGATGTTTTCGACGAAGTTCAAAGACTTGACTACTACAAGATTTTGATCTTCCGTAGTGATGCTTCAGTCTTTGCGGATAGTTCTAGCAAAAGTTACATATTATGATATGGAAGTTGAATAACAAAACCAACTCTCCTCTTTAGGAAGTTTGATCGAGGATGTGTAATTGACAAAGTCTGAGAGTTTTGTAAAATTCAAAAGGTTGCCGGAAAGGTATGAAAACTTCAAGGGTTGAAGTGAGCATAACAAAGTTGGAATCTTTACTTTAATGAAGTTATCAAAATAGTTTGATTGCATCATGAATGGTAAAGATGCTTGTAGAGTTACAAGAAATTATGTGGGAGCGCTATGACATATTTCTAATGCTTTATATAGATGACATATGGTTGATTGGAAAATGTGTATTTTAAATTAACACGGTTAAGATTTTCATATTGATGAAAGCCTTAGGAGATATTGAGCATCGATGTCTATACGAGATGGATTGAAGCGCCGGATATGGTTGAGCCAAATTACATAGATGAAATGTTGAAGTAAGTCAATATCGAAATGACAAGAAGGAGTTCTTGTCACATGGAAAAGAACTGAGAAATATTCAAGTGTTTTGACACATGATGAGCATAATGAAATTGAGATTTCCGAGTCATGTGTTCCATGCTATGTACATAGTACACAACCAGATGAGTCCTGGGATATAGAATGTTATAGCAGGATAATTCATATGTTGATTAGACAACAGTAGGAGAGATCCTTATGCTATTTTTAGAAATGCTAAGGATATGTTTCCCTATGTAGTAGTGACAAAATATTCGTTGTAATATGTTACACTAATAGTCTTTTCATCTATTCAAGTAATTTTATCTCAATCAAAATATGTGATGAAGGGTAGCAAATAGGATGGAAGAAAGTTCCATGTTGGATTTGAATGAGTTTCAAAATTAAAGTATTGTGATGGGTACTACAACAAAGGCTAAGTATATTGTTGTGTTGACAACAAAAAATATGAGTATTTTATGTCAAGGAGTTCTTTATTGAACTTGGTGTATTTTCAAGAATGCTGACACTATGAAGCTACATATTCACAATGTTAGTAACATTAGTTTAAGCTGAGGAAATAAGGTCTCACCGGTTTACCAAATACATACAAAGCCATCTCATTAGAGAATGACTGATGCGTATAGACGCAAATACATGCAAATACAATAGGACCTGAACAGTTTCAGATCTTTTGATTAAGTTTACCACATGCAAAGAATGGTAATAACACATGAACGCCATATGTGTTAAGTTCTTACAAACCAGATTATTGACTCTAGTGCAAGTGGGAGACTGAAGGGAATATGCCCGAGAGGCAATAATAAAGTGGTTATTATCTTATTCCTTGTTTATGATGAATGTTTATTTCTCATGCTAGAATTGTATTAACCGGAAACGTTGATACATGTGTGTTTAATAAACAAACAATGGTTCCTAGTGAAGCCTCTCTTTTAACTAGCTCGTTGATTAATAGATGATCAATGTTTCCTGATCATGAACATTGGATGTTGTTAATAACGGGGTCATGTCATTAGAAGAATGATGTGATGAACATAGACCCAAATTAATTATAACAATACGATCAAGTCATTTAGTTTATATTGTTATATCTTGCATACGAAGTAACTTATTCCTTAGACCATGCGATCATGTCAATCACTAATACCGGAAGGGTGCTTTGATGTCATCAAACGTCACGCCGTAACAGGGTGACTATAAAGGTTTCGTTGGGTATTCGAAAAGTATTAGTTTAGTCTCATGGATCAAGAGTGGGATTTGTCCATCCAAATGACAGAGACATATACTTTGGTCCCTCTCGGTGATATCACATCGATACCGCTTGCAAGCACGTGACTAGGTCACAAGGATGTCATATCACATAACGAGTAAAAGAGTACTTGTCGTTAACGAGATTGAACTAGGTATGGTTGATACCAATGATCGGATATCGGCCAAGTAAAATATCGCGAGACAAAGGGAATTGGTTACGACGTTTATGGTTCACACGATCACTAGATTCATCGTTGAATGTGTAGGAGTCGTTATGGATCTCCAGATCCCGCTATTGGCTATTTATCAGAGAGGTTTCTCGATCATGTCTACATTATTCACGAACCGTAGGGTGACACACTTAAGGTTCGATGATGCGTTTGAGTGGATACGGAATATCGGAGAAAAGTTTGGACATCACCAAAATTGTTTCGGGTAATTTTGAAATAGTTCAAGGGAATTCTTGTCAAATGGTTGTTAATAGATTTAACAACTAACTCAAGGCGTTATATGTTAATGTTTGTTAATGGAATTAACAAATATTAAAATAAAGAAATAAATTTTTTCTATTTATTTATTAAAGAAAACCCTTGGGATTTTGAGTGGGAATTAATGGAAGAATGAGTGGGTTGAGTGGAGACTCCACTCACATGATGAGGGAGAGGTGGAGACACCCAAAAATTTGTGGCTGCCATCCTCTCCTATATAAGGAGGGGTGGAAGCTCCCTCTCCCACTCACACACACTTGTGTCATCTCTTCCTCCCTCGTCTCGCTGCTCCACCACTTGTTCGTGCGCTTGGCGAAGACGTGAGCAATGTTTTCTTCACCACACCACACCGTTGTGTTGTTGGAGATTCCGGTGGATCCTCTACTTCTGCTGCCCCGCTGGATCGAGGGAACGGAAGTCGTCATCGAGCTGTACGTGTGACCGAGTGCGGAAACGCCGCTAGATTGCATCGCTCATCTTCGCGATTTTGAGATTGATGTGAGTTCGACTACATAAACAACGAGATTTGATCTCATAACGCTTCGTGTCTTCGAGGGTATGTTCTTTTTAAGACTCTCTCTATGCCCGTTGCTTTCATCTCCTAGATTAGATCTTGGCCCTTCGGGTATCTCTTGCGTAGGAAATTTTTTGTTTTCTATGCAACGAAACCTTCAAAAACATTATTAATCATATCATAAATGATATTACAGGTAAAAAACTAAATGATCATAGAGGCTAGAGATGAGTGGTATGTAGTCATAACATGGTGTGAGCATGCGCCAAGTCAACTCAAATAAAGTATCAAAGGAGAATACCATAATATTATGCTTTGACATGGTAAAAAAACTCGTGATTTCTTTTAACGACACATTAAGCACTCTCAGATATTTGAGACAAGTCATGCTACATCAATAACTACTAAGCATATAATTAAAATAATATCTAACATGACATGTTAAAGTCTAAGACAGAGTCTAAACAAGCTTCCTATTGCACCATTATAAGCATGAAGTATTTTATTCTTCTCCAACACGAATCAATTTATTTCAACACAAACTCTCCGAATAATTTATCAATGAAACAAGAGATTACTACTCTACAAGAACTAACAACTCTGAATAAGATATGCATGAGAAAACATGAGCTAAAAGAATTACAGCAGATAGACAATAAATGAAGAATACGAGTATTCATATGAAAAAGCGGGGTGTGTCTCTCTCCCACACAAGAATGCTAGGATCCAACCAAGTTTATTACAGAAAATACAAGAAAATAATAAAAAACTGACGCTCCAAGTAAAGTACATAAGATGTGAACGAATAAAAATATATTTTCAATAGAAATGACCTGATAAGTTGTTGATAAAGAAGGGGATGCCCAAGGCATCCCCAAGCTTAGATTCTTGAGTCTTCTTGAAATTTGGTGGGATGATCTACGGGGGCATCCCCAAGCTTAATCTTTTCACTCTTCTTGATCACATTATATCATCCTCCTCTCTTGACCCTTGAAAACTTCCTTCACACCAAACTCAAAGTAATTCACATTAGAGGTTAGTGCATAATAAAAAGCTCACATGTTCTGCATGGACACGAGCATTACTAATACTTTCTAAATATTAGCTACAACCACTAATGTTTTATGGAGCAAAATATCCACTCAACATAGTAAAAGAGATAATGCAAAATAAAAGGCAGAATCTGTCAAAACGAGAACAGTCTGTAAAGACGATTTTTTCGAGACACTTACGTTGCTCGGATCAGAAAACCCAGAACCAAGAAAAGTTGTGTACATATCTAAGGACCACACATAAAAAAAATTCAGGATGTTTTTATCTTTCTGGAATTTATTATGAATTAAAGGGTGGACAACAAAAATCTGCGCAAAAATCCAAATTTAGCATCAACTTTCCACTAGAGACTTCACTTGGCACAACAATTCAAAAAAGTAAAGATACAAATGAGTTGTTACAAAAGTAAACAACACCTTGACTCAAAGAAAACAAAATAAAAATTACATAAATAAAACATGGGTTATCTCCCAAGAGTGCTTTTCTTTAACACATTTCAGCTAGGCACAGAAAGGAAGAATCAAGTATTTTCAAGTGAAGAAGAATCAACATCATAATTTGTTCTAATAATAGAATCAAAAGGTAGCTTCATTCTCTTTCTAGGAAAGTGTTCCATATCTTTCTTGAGTGGGAGTTGAATATCATATCAATAACAACACCAACAGTTCTAACAAAAGGTCTTCCCAAGACAATAGGACAAGAATCATTGCATTCAATATTCATAACAACAAAATCAACGGGGACAAGGTTATTGGTAACCATAATAAGAACATCATCAACTCTCGCCAAAGGTTTCTTCTTAGCATTATCAGCAAGATGAACATCCAAATAAAAGTGTTTCAAAGGTGGTAAATCAAGCATATCATAGAGTCTCTTAGGCATAACAGAGATACTAGCACCAAGATCACATAAAGCATTACAATCAGAATCATTCACCTTCATTTTAATTATGGGCTCCCAACCATCTTCTAACTTTGCAGGGATAGAGGCTTCACGTTTTAACTTTTCTTCTCTAACTTGCATGAGAGCATTTGTAATATGTTTTGTAAAACTCATATTTATAGCACTAGCATTAGATATTCTATTTAGCTTTTGCATGAACATAATTATTTCATAAATATTGCATCCATCAAAATCAAAATCATTATTATCAAATGTAATGGGACCATTGTTTCCCATATTTCGATTTTTTTTAAGATTGTACCGTAGGAGAGAACTCCTACGGTGTGATTTTCAAAATTATATAATTAGGGGGTTACAAAGATTCTGGAGTTACAATCAGGGGGAAAGAAGGTGAAAAGAGAATTCATGATCTTAGCTAGGAATGTTACAAATCTATTCAAGGAGGGTAGTCACCAAGGTACTCGTGACACGATATTGGTGGAGCAAAAGATCATATTTAAATATGACTTTGCATCGAGGGATGGAAGGATCAATGTGATGAAATATGAACTCATTATGCAACTTCCATATGTTCCAAGCAGCACAAGAGAACACCTCCAGCGAACAAGGCCCCGTGAAAGTCGACAAAGCAACCTTAACATTGCTCAAAAACTCCATCTGCGTATCCCAAGTCACACCAATAGATTGCCAACAAGCGGAAGCAAGTGGGCAATGCAAGAAAAGGTGATCACGAGTCTCGAGGATGTTGGGACAATAAGGGCAAGAAGTACCACCCTCCATATTCCAGTTTCGATGAGCCATAATGTCACAAGTATTAAGTCGATCATTGAATAATAACCAGAGAAAAACCTTGAGTTCGGGGAGGCACTTAGATCTCCAGATGGAAACAATTGTCGGGTCACTTTGCGAGAGACCAAAAATAAATTTATAGAACTTGGATGCTGTGTAATGACGCCCCCCAAGGAAACACTCGAGTATCACCAGACGATGGGTCAATACTCACATGTTGCAGTTGATGGTTGGCCTGCTGCAATTCATCAAATACTTCAGTCGACAGAGGTAGAGAGAACTTATTAGCAAGGCTCGATGTCTCCATAAAATCAGCGAAACAAATGTCCTCATTGAGTGTGAAAGAGAATAAGTGGGGAAATTGATCACATCTCAGTTCAGATATAGCCCAGAAATCTTTCCAATAAAGAGTGGATTTACCATCCCCAATGGTACACTTAGTAATAAAACGATAAAGATGGTCAATCTTAAAAACATCCCTCCACCAGAATGAGCCACAATGAGCACTGGATACTGGGACCGTGTGCCCATATGAGCGCCAGACAAGTTTCACCCATGGTGTATCGCCCTTACAATAGAATTTATGCAAAGATTTGAGGAGCATAGCCTTGTTTTGTAATGCAAGATTAGATATACCTAAACCTCCATGGTTTTTAGGCTTGTATACCATAGTACATGCAGCTAATGAGTTTGGTGCCCCTCTATCCTCAACCTTGGCCCAGAGAACATGACGCCTCGCCCTATCAATAATCTTAATGATCTCCTTAGGAAGCTTGAAAGAGCAGAGATAATGAGTCGGGAGGGAGGAGAGTACTGATTGGACAAGGGTCAATCTGCCACCATAATCCAGGAACCTAGCACATGCATTCAATCTTCGTTCCACCTGAGCAACCAAGGGAGAAATATCATTAACTGAAGGTCTCGTCGTGCCCATAGGAAGCCCAAGGTAGGGGAAAGGCATCGAGCCAATGGCACAACCAAAAAGCGTAGCAAGTTCTGCCAGACGTGACACATCGATATTTATGGACAACATGCATGTCTTGGCAAACTTAACAGAGAGTCCTGTGGCTCGAGCAAAAGAAACCAGAATCTTCTTGATGAGAAGAAGTTGCTTGGGGCAGGCTTGAACAATAAGAAGCGTATCGTCCGTGTACTGAACAATTGGAAAATCCATATCCGGGATGGGAAGAGGAGCAATCAATTCACCATCAACATCAAACTTATTAATCATCAGTTGCAAAAGGTCAGCTCCTTTGACAAATAATATTGGTCAAATGGGATCACCTTGTCTGACACCACGGCGACAGGGAAACTTTTGCCTTGGGACACCATTAAGGAGAACCGAAGATCATTTCGTGGAGAAGATAGCCCTAATCCTCCAACGATCATCATAATTTCGAAAAATTTCAGCACTTTTATCAGGAACAATTTTAGTGGTTTTAGGCAATTTTAAACGTTTAACGGAATAAGTGGAGACATTGCCAACACCAATTACTTTACCATTAATAGTAGGAGGTTTTCTACCATTTGAAACTTCAGCATTACTAGTGGTGGTAATAGTACACACTCTAGCTATATTACTCTTTCTAGCTATTTCATCCTCTCTTTCCCACCTAGCATGCAATTCAGCCAACATCCTAACATTTTCATCAATTCTAACTTGAATGACATTAGTAGCAGCAAAGGGATTGTTGTCCATAGTTTCAGGTTTAGCAGCCATTTTATTTATCAAAGAAGATTGTGCTTCAGACATGGATGAAATGCAGGTTTCGACATTCGAAATTTTAACTTGCAAACCTGAAATTTCCCTATTTAAATTCTCAATTTGATGACTAATATTTTTAAACATAGCAGATTGTTCCTCCATGGTTTTAGTGAATAATTTATTCTGCTCATATTGCATTTGCATAAAGTTCTTAGTGGCTCTTTCAACTTCTAAAATCCTTCCCTCACTAGGCATTCCAGATCTACCATAAGAATAACTATTGCGACTATTAGAAGGATATGGCTTATAACTGTTACTACCAAAATTATTTCTATAAGCATTGTTATTGAAATTATTGTTTTTAATGAAGTTTACATCAGCATGCTCTTCTTGAGCAACCAAAGAGGCTAAAGGAACATTATTTGGATCAACATGAGTTTTACCATTCACAAGCATAAACATAATAGTATCAAGTATATCACTTAAGGAAGAGGTTTCTTCAACAAAATTTACCTTCTTACCTTGTGGAGCTCTCTTAGTGTGCCATTCAGAATAATTTATCATCATATCATCAAGAAGCTTTGTTGCAGCACCCAAAGTGATGGACATAAAGGTAGCTCCAGCAACTAAATCCAGAAGGTTTCTTGAAGAAAAAATTAGACTTGCATAAAAGGTTTGGATGATCATCCAAGTAGTCAGTCCATGGGTGGGACAATTATTTACAAAAGATTTCATTCTTTCCCAAGATTGAGCAACATGTTCATTATCAAGTTGTTTAAAATTCATAATGTCACTTCTCAAACATATAATCTTAGCAGGAGGATAATATTTTCTAATGAAAGCATATTTACATTTAGTCAAAGAATCAATACTATTTATAGGCAAAGATAGCAACCATTCTTTAGCTCTTCCTCTCAAAGAGAAAGGAAACTATTAAGTTTAATAATATATCCATCTATATCCTTATATTTTTTCATCTCACAAAGTTCAACAAAATTATTAAGGTGAGCATCAGCATAATCAGTTCTAACACCAGAAAATTGCTCTCTCGTAACAAGATTTAAGAGGGCAGGCTTAATTTCATAAAAATCTGCATTAGGATCAGGTTTAGCAATAGGTGTACAAATGAAATCATTGTTGTTTGTGCTAGTAAAGTCACACAACTTAGTGTTATCAGGGTTACTCATTTTAGAAATATTAAAACAGGATAACAAAAATAACAACTATAATAAGACTATTTTTTGTGTTTTTTATATAAAGAAGCAAACAAGACAAAATAAAATAAACTAAGCAAAACAATAACAAGGTAAAAAAGATTGGAAGTGAGAGATTTCCCTTGTAGAAATCCTCTTCCTCCTCGGTAACGGCGCCAGAAAAGAGCTTGATGGCGTGTGAACACACATTTGTTGGGAGACCCCAAGAGGAAGGTATGATGAGTACAGCAACAAGGTTTTTCCTCAGTAAGAAACCAAGGTTTAATCGGACTAGTAGGAGAAATAAATCACTTCTGAAGGTTGTTGACAACTGATGTTGGCAGGGCGCACTACCAGGCTCAGCAACAACATGGAATCTGCACACAACACAACCAAGATACTTTGCCCCAACGAAATACTGAGGTTGTCAATCTCACCGGTCTTGCTAAAAACAAAGGATTAGACGTATAGTGTGGGAAATGATGTTTATTTGCAGTGAATGAAATGAGAATAGTGTTTGCAGTGAAAATAACAGTGTTTGCACTAGGTTGTATTATTAGTGTAAAAGAATGGACCGAGGTCCACAGTTCACTAGTGATGTCTCTCCATAACATATAAATAACATGTTGGGTGAACAAATTACATCTAGGCAATTGACAAATAGAGAATGCACCGTAATGCATATACATGACATGATGACTACTATGATATTCATTTGGGCATTACAACATGATACGTAGACCGTTATCCAACTACATCTATGACTAATAATCCACCCTTAGGATGTCATCCGATCAAACTTTGGGTATTGAGTTGCAAGCAACAGATTATTGCATTAAGTAAAGTGCGCAATGTAAACAACACAATTATCCTTAGAAAAAGCATTGTTGTTTTACCCCTAGTGGCAACATCACATCCACAATCTTAGAAGTTATTATCACTCTCCGAGATTACTGGAGGCATGAACCCACTATCTAGCATAAATACTCCCTCTTGGAGTCACAAGCATCTACTTGGTTAGAGCATCTACTAGCAACGGAGAGCATGCAAGATCACAAATAACATATATGATAGATCTATAATCAACTTGACATAGTATTCAATATTCATCGGATCCCAGCAAACACCACATGTAGAATTTACAATAAGATGATCTTGATCATGTTAGGCAGCTCACAAGATCTAAACATGATGGTACAAAATAGAAGAAGGCAACCATCTAGCTACTGCTATAGACCCGTAGTCCAAGGATGAACTACTCACGCATCACTCCGGAGGCAGACATGGTGATGAAGAGCCCTCCGGTGATGATTCCCCTCTCTGGCAGGGTGCAGGGAAGAGCTTCAGAACCCTCCCAGACTAGGGTTGACGACGTCGGCGGCTACAGAACTTTTTGTGGATGGAGGCTCAGGTGTTTCGGGTTTTCCCAAGGAAGGCATTATATAGGTGGAAGGGCGATGTCGGTGGGCGCACGGGGGCCCACACCACATGGTGGCGTGGCAAAGGGGGGCACCCTATGGTGTGGCCACCTCCCTGGCCCCCTTCGAGTCTCCTTCGGACTCCATGTATGTGACAAAAAATAGGGACATTAGCTTTTGGTTCGTCCAATTCCGAGAATATTTACAGAACAACTTTTCTGAAATACAAAAACATCAGAAACCAGGAACTAGCACGGTGGCATCTTGGAAATAGGTTAGTCTCAAAAAATGCATAAAAATGCTATGAAGTGTGTAGAAAAATGGGAGCAATTGGCATAATATCAACATGGAACATCAGAAATTGTACATACGTTGGAGACATATCAATTCTCAAGGACAAGTTCAAGATAACTCGCAAGAAACCTTTCTTCCATAAGAACACCTCCAACAATAATCCAAATTCAAGGATTCTGTTGGTGACTCAAGAAGAGTATGATTCCGGTGATAGTGAAGAGGAGGAAGAAGAAGAAACCACAAGTGAAGCTTCCGCCATTGCAATTGCCTCTTCATCATCACCATCTATCTTTGAATCCCCCAATGAAAATCTACCCACTCAATCCGCAAAGTGTTTCATGGCTAAGGCCTGATACGTCCATTTTGCATCACTATTTTATATCAAAATTTTCTGTTATTCATCGATATATTTCATGTTATGATGCATCCCTTATGTTATTTTATCTTATTTTGCATGTTTTATAATTTATGGAGAATAAACACCGGGACCAGGAATCTGATGGGAAAAGCATCGTCGGGATACCATATTTCAGAAGATCAGAAGAAGAAGTGGGACATCGGGGGTGTCCTAAAAGTTCATAGGAGGAACCCGGCCAGAAGGAGAGCCAGAGGGGGGCCACCGGGGGCCCACACCATGAGGTGGCTCCCCCCTTAGCCGCGCCACCTAAGGGTGTGGCCACCCTGGCCCACCTCTGGGGGGTATTTTTTGCGTGCTTGGCCCCCAGGAAACCCTAAGCCTCATTCAATCGTCGAAGAATTATTCCGCCTCCGCCTCGGGGTGAAAAACACCCGAGAGAGAAAAGCTCTCTGGCAGGGAGAAATCTGTCGGAGAAATTCCTCTCCGGAGAGGGGAAATCACCGCCATCGTCACCGTCATTGCTCCGGGCATCATCAAGATCGTCATCATCATAATCATCACCACCAGCACCATCACCCTCATCATCCACCGTCATCCCGCTGTAACAATTAGGGTCCTCTATCGTTGTTTTGCATTAGATCTCTCTGCCGGTGTGGATTACTTGTTAGTAGTTGATGCTTGTGAGATTTATCGGTGTTTGCACTTTTTGACCAGATTGTTATCATCCATTATATCACCTCTGATTATGATCCATATGATTTCTTGTGAGTAGTTCGTGTTGTTGTTGAGTACATGGGAGAAGTCAAGTTGTTAGTAGTCAAGTAATGTTGAATAATATTTAATGTTTCATATTTAAGTCGTGGTGTTATTCTCCTAGTGGTGTCATGTGAACATCGACTACATGATACTTCACCATTTATGGGCCTAGGGGGATGCATCGTGTATTTGGCTACTAATTGTGGGGTTCCGGAGTGACAGAAACCTAAACCCCCGTTAGGAAACCATTATACGAGGGAGCGTAGGATCTCGGAGTTTAAATTTGTGGTTAGATTTATTTCTTAATTACTTTCTTGTAGTTGCGGATGCTTGCAAGGGGTATAATCACAAGTATGTATTAGTCTTGGATGGGACGGTACATTGGCATAGGTTCACCCACACAACACTTATCAAAACACCTAACATTATTCAGTTGCATGGAACAAAAGCACTTGACAGAAACCTCCCGTGTGTCCTCGAGAACGTTTGTTAATTATAAGTAAACCCACCGGCTTGTCCTTTGCTGAAGAAAGGATTGGGCCACTTGCTGCAATTATTACTACTGCATTTTATTTACTCGCACTTTATTTACCTGCAATATCAAAAACCCCTACAAATCTATCTTTCAGTAGTTACAGTTATTCCTTCATCGAAACTGCTTGTCAACACCTTCTGCTCCTCGCTGGGTTCGACACTCTTATTTACCGAAAGTACTACGATACAACCCCTATACTTGTGGGTCATCAAGACTATTTTCTGGTGCCGTTTCCGGGGAGTGAAGCGCTATTGGGAAGTGGAATTGATAAAGGAAGCTTCTGCTGTAAGTGCTGTTTTTATTACTGTATACTGCTTTATTACACTATGTTTGAGTATCCTTTTGAGTCCTTATTTGCGGGCACTGCTACCACTGCTAGGGTATTAAGTGACCCACCGCCTAATGATTTGGATCCTTATAAAATACCTACAAAGATTGTTAAACATGTTTGAAATAACTCCTATTCAGGTGATGGAACTGTCCAACCTGGTGATCATTTGCTCTTTTTACATGAATTATGCGAGTTGTTCAAGTGTGCAGGTATTGCAATGAGCCAAGTGAAGAGGAAATTATTCTCTATCTCATTGACAGGCCGAGCCGCTGAATGGTTCAAACTGCTGAAAAATAGTCAGACTATTGGATGGGAGGAAATCGTGCCTCTCTTTTATTCTAAATTCTATCCTCCTAGTGAAATTCATAGAGATCAGAATTATATATATAATTTTTGGCCTCATGACGGAGAGAGTATTGCCCAATCATGGGGGTGATTGAAGTATTGTTATTAATAATTTCTATGCAAGACTTTCTCTTCATGATAAGGATTTATTGGATGCTTCTTGTTCTGGATCATTTACACGTATGAAAGATGAAGCTAAATGGGATCTTCTTGACCGTATTCAAGAGAACACTGAAGGATGGGAGAATGACAAAGGTAGAAAGTCAGGTATAAATTATGATTATGAATGCATTAAAACTTTTATGTCACCCGATGATTTTCATAATGTTAGTATTGTTTATGGTCTTGATTCTCAAGTTGTTGCAAACTTATATAAGGCTTTTGCTTCCTATTTTGATATTCCTAAAAAGGAATGGGACAAGTACCATGCACCTTATAAAGATACTGTTAATTGTGTTCCTACTAGAGATATAGAAGTTCATAATGTTGATTCTATTGTGCCTGAACCTTATATTGAGAAAATGCCTTTCCCTGCTAAGGTAAAAGAACATTCTATGCTAGCTAGGGTGGTTAATAAAAGTGTAAGGAAACCTGTAGAACCCGAGGAGCAAATAACTGTAGAACCTACAGTAGCAATAGTAAAGGACCTTGTTTCTGAAAATGTAGAAGAGGGACACATTATATTTTGTGAAGATGCTTCTAATATTGTCTCTCATCTTAGTAAATCTAGGAAACCTAGTGTTCCTGTGCTAGCTGTTAGGATAGGTGATCATTGCTATTATGGTTTGTGTGATATTGCTGCTAGTTCTAGTGCTATTCCTTATGAATTCTATAAAGAAATCATGCATGAAATTGGTTCTTGTGAACTTGAAGACATTGATGTGATTATTCAACTTGCTAATAGGGAAACTATTTCTCCAATTGGTATTGTTAGAGATGTGGAGGTCTTATGTGGTAAAACTAAGTATCTTGCTGATTTTCTAGTACGAGGCACTTCTGCTTGTGATACTTGTCCTATTATATTTGGTAGACCTTTCTTAAACACTTGTGGTGTTGTTATTGATTGTAAAAAGGAGAAAATCCTTGCAAAGTTTGATGGAGAGTCTTATGAATGTAATTTCTCCAAATTTGCTAAAGCACCTTATGAAGCTGAATTACCTAATGGGAATTATAGAGTTGAACAATTGGTTGCTATTGCTCTTGCTCCTACCAATCCTTTGCAGCAATACATGGAAGACCACGGAAGTGATGTATTTATGGAAGAAAGGAATGAAATTGACGAGATTTTCCTACATCAGCCAGCAATGCTGAAACATAATTTACCGGTGGAAGATTTGGGTACCACATTACCACCCAAGGAGGATCCTGTTTTCGATTTAAAACCCTTGCCTGACAATCTTAAATATGCTCATATTGATGATAAGAAATTATATCCTGTTATTATTAGTTCTAAACTTTCTGGTAAAGAAGAGGAGAGATTATTGGGAATACTGAAGAAACACAGAGGTGCTATTGGTTATACTCTTGATGATTTGAAGGGGATTTCTCCTACTATATGTCAGCATGCTATTAATATTGAACCTGATGCAAAGCCAGTTGTTGAACATCAACGCCATTTAAATCCTAAGATAAAGGATGTGGTAAGAAATGAGGTATTGAAACTTCTTGATGCTGGTATTATTTATACTATTGCTGATAGTAGATGGGTTAGTCCTGTGCATTGTGTCCCTAAGAAAGGAGGGATGACTGTTGTGCCAAATGAAAATAATGAACTTATCACTCAAAGAATAGTTGTTGGTTATAGGATGTGCATTGATTTTAGGAAGGTTAACAAAGTTACTAAGAAAGATCATTATCCTTTGCCTTTTATTGATCAAATGTTAGAGAGGTTGTCTAAGAAAACTCATTTCTGCTTTCTTGATGGTTATTCTGGGTTCTCTCAAATTGGTGTTCGAAAGCCTGATCAAAAGAAAACAACTTTCACTTGTCCTTTTGGAACCTATGCTTATAGACGTATGCCTTTTGGTTTATGTAATGCTCCTGTTACTTTTCAAAGATGTATGTCTGCTATCTTTCATGGTTTTTGTGAAGAAATAATAGAAGTCTTCATTGACAATTCTCCGTATATGGAACTTTGATAATCGTTTGCAGAATCTTGATAAAGTTTTGCAGAGATGTTAGGAGACTAATCTTGTTATTAATTGGGAGAAATGCCATTTTATGATTAATGAAGGAATTGTACTTGGACATAAAATCTCCGAAAGAGGTATTGAAGTTGATAGAGCTAAAGTTGAAGCTATTGAGAAAATGCCCTGTCCCAGGGATGTTAAAGGTATTCGTAGTATTCTTGGTCATGTTGGTTTCTATAGAGGTTTATTAAAGATTTCTCTAAAATATCAAAACCTCTTACTAATTGTCGGATATATACCGATTAGGGGTATATCCGGCATTGTCCTAAAGAGCCGGATTACCAGGGTGGACTGATTGGTAATGGATCACAGTCCATTAGGCGGCCCAGTAAGCTGACGCACAGAAGCCGGGTTCTAGAAGAACCCGGACCACGGCCCAAAGTGGTGCGGCTTGGAGTAGAAGGCGGATTCCTGCTTTCCAAGTTAGATACTTTCCGTAGTCTTCTAGGTTTATTTTCTGTAAGTCCTAACCCGGCTATCTATATAAAGCTGGACCGGAGAGAAGAACAGAAGGAAAATTAGCTAGAAGCTAACTTGCCAAGAAGTTGATCCTCGCCGAGTTAGCGAAACCCTAATCACATTGTACTTTGTATACTTTAGGCTTCAACCCTGATTTAGTGAGATTGCAGGAGTAGGAATGTCGCCTAGTTGCGCCGTACCGAACCTGGGTAAATTTGGTGTTCCTGGTTGTCGTACTACCACGTCCCCCCACGTATCTACCCGTAGACTCATGACACCCCCGTCTATGAACTCTACTATGATGTCCCGACAGTTGGCGCCCACCGTGGGGCCAGCGACGTCAGGCGTTATGTTTCGATCGAGGATACTCGGCGGAATCGGCAGTACCATAACCGTCGGAAGTCTGGAATTCGACAACGACGTCGGGCGCTTCCTCGACAGTGGATCGTACATGCCAGCATGGAATCATCTGGTAAGTGCCTGCTTTTTACCGATTGGATCTGCAAACATCTTTATCGGATTAACTGCAGAACCAATGGGTTTCTGTGGTGGAAGCAAATTTATCCCACCCGCCCTATACCCAGTTGAAGAAAACTATGATTCCGGGTTCTGCCAGATCGGCAATACCCCACTGAAATTGCCGCCTCCCCGGAGATACCTGCAATAAGATCTCACTTTATTGGTATGGTGCAGTCCGAGGTTGCTAAAAACACGGATGAAGGAAATCCCGTGGAAGAGGCAGATGAAAACAACCCCACAGTTTAAGTGGAAGATCCGACACCCGTCAATGAAACGATGAACTCGGAAGCCGACTCTGTGCTAGCCGCCATTGAGGCGAGATTAGAGTCAGAAACCGGATATGAGGATTTAGATTCCGAGGACGAAGATGAAGATGCTTTCGAAAGAAAGGTTAAATCTATGCAGGGGAACTTCCATGAAGTACTTATGGCAAAACCGACTGGAAACTCGGATGCCGAAGGAGAGGAAGACCCCAGAACACCTCCACTAGATGAGGAAGGAGAGGATGGCGAAACCAGTCCCATCTATCCTGATGTCAAGGAAATGACAGAAGAAGAACCTGGCAAAAAGCCTCCCTTTTCCAAGAAGAAAAAGAAGACTGCCAAGAAACTCCAGTACAAACTCCAGAAGAAGAAGTTGGCAGATAATGCTAACCAAAACCTGGAAGCAGGAGGAGCAAGCAGAGTCACACATGTGGAGAAGAAAAAGAAAGACATCCTTGTTCCTGAAATGTCGGAATAGGACAAGATCGATCTAATCAGAACCCCGGTCGGACCATACGAGCCACCGGAAGTGCTGGAAGTCAGAAGGCAAGCTCTTATGCGGCAGCAACAACAACTATTCCGACCTCAAGAAAATCTCCTCAAAGCCCAAAAAACTGTAAAAGCAAAGCAGGAGGAAATTGAAGAATCCGAAAGACAGAATATGTCCAGGATAAAACCCACAAGATTACCCGGAATTGCAAGGCCGGATGTGCTGCCAGCAAAAGAACGGTTGCAAAACCTTTCCTGGCAACGACAGGTTGACAGCGTAAATGCCAAGGGCGAGCGCATCTACAAAACCACAGCCGAAAACGCAGAAGCCGCGTTCGCCATCCTTAATGATGATCTGTACTCCAAAGAAGGAAAACTTCCGGGAGTGTATGCTTTCCTGGGTAAAGCATTATAACAGCAACAACGAGGACAAGCAAGATCAGGGAAGTTGCACGACGACTCGGCCCTTTGCAAAACTGCCACTTGTGCCGCTGGAGCACCTGGACCTGGAGAACCTAGAGATTCAGGCAATTCTAAGGACAAGAAGGGAGATCCCAAGAAGGACAAGAAAATTCCGGAAATAGGGATGAAGCATCTAGAACAATATCCCATATGCCGAAAGGCGGAAATAAACCCCGTGATCATAAAGATCGGGAGGAACAAAACCGGAAAAACGGAAACATGATGCCGCCTCCGAGACGCCCAGCCGAAAACGTCGGAAGATATGAAAATCCTCACAGGCGTGAGAGACCCCGTACTCCTCCTAGGAACAAAGAAAGGCCAAGTGTAACACCCGGGGGTTTTCCCCAATTAGCTTGTTTGTTTGTTTTTTTATTTTGTGCATCTCATGTCATTTCGCATCATCATTCATCACCCTAAAATTTTAAGTCACCAAAAAAAAAAAAAACTTCTGATTGGTGTACCACACAAGATTGCAAAAGTTATGAATTGTTTTGAGCCTTCCAAATATCTTAAAGTCCTTCTTTTGTTTTCTGAAAATAATAAACAAAAAAAACGTTTTATAAGAGAGCATACCACCTAACCAGGCCAAAAGCAGCCCACCACCAAGCCCACCCATCCCCCCAGCGAGCCCACCTCCCTCTCTTCCTCCTCCGTACGTGGCTGACGCCAGCCATGGGGGGAAAAGCACCACCACCCCACCGATCCCACCTACTCTCCCCTTATCTACCTCCCCTCCCCTCTAGGAACCCTAACCCTAGCTCCCTCCCTCTCTCTCCCTGCAGCCGCCGCCCCTTCCTCCTCTCCTCTTAGTCCTCTATTCTCTGTTCCCACCGCCACACCTCCATGGCCGGAATAGAGGGCACGCGTGGCCGGCGAAGTGGTGGTTGCGAGGAGCCTCCGATGGAGGGAATGGAAACATCACGACTTCCTCTTCCTCTACGCAGAAGACCAGGATCCGAGGCCTCCCAGTCCGTCCCCGCCATGGTGAGTTTTTGCTCCCTTCCTGTCCGCCATGGAAGCCCCGAATTCCATCAGTACGCATATGTCTGTCGTTGGCATCTTCAGTTTCGTCAGGTTATGATCGCGGTGATCCATCTTATACAGCGAGCCCCATTATGTAGCACAAACACAGCATAACCCAGTGGCTAGCGCCCTGTCCCGCACTCTGGAGGTCCCTGGTTCGAATCCCCAGCCCCCACCTTTTCCTTTTCCTTTTTTTCCGAATTATTTCAGGACAGTTGCTGAACCTCATACCCCCCAACTGCCCCTTCCTATCATAACACAGCACAGCACCCAGTTGGTTCTGTCCCTTGCGCGCCAGCCCAGGTGCTGGGTTCGAATCCCCCCCAGGCAGAAAAGCCCCCTTTATTTTCTGCTGTTTTTTTTTCTTTTCTGCCCGATTTTTCAGAAACAGAGATCTGATCAAATAACTCTAAAATCCATATAAAATTAAATACTGCTCCAATTTGGATGATTCAAAATCCTGTGGCTTCATAATTCTGTGCTCTTTCTATTAATGCCAAGTTTGCAATATATTTCTGTAACAATTTTGGCACTAAATAATTAATTACTAAAAATTCAATAAAAATTGGAAACTTTGGGATTTCATAACTTTAGTTCTACTCATCCAATTTAAGCAAACTTGGGCTCTAAAAATTTGTCTTAACAAACTCTACCCATTGGTATTTTATTTGGGCACAATTGAATTAATTTTGAACATGTTTTCCTCTGTTTACTAAAAAGGGCATAATAAGACTATTTATGGAAAATTGCATAATAAATTCATTAATAACCCAAAAATTATGTTTGATACCTCTAAATGTTCAATGAAACATTTGCTACATGTTTTCAACCTTTTAAATTCAATTTGTTTATTGTTTTCCCTAATTAAAAGTGGTGCAATAATTCAATGCTTTAATTAAACCCTTTTAAATTGCAAAATTCATAACTTGGGCAATTCAAATCCAATTTCAACAAATAAAATATGTTTTCCAATTAAAATTAAATGCTCTACCCAAATATAACATTTGTTTACTGTTTTGAACAATTAAACTTGATGAAAACAACAAATGCTTGTGTGACACCTTTAAGTAACCAAAATTCCAAAACTTAATAAGTGAATTTCAAAATGGGTAAACCTTATTTCCAATTGGTTCTATTGTTGTTATCTTGTTGTTTTCCTAATCCATGCATCATGCTAATCCACTTTCACCTGTTGATTAGTTGTAAAACAATTATTTCAACCTTAATTCATGGGCTTTCCATATGTAATCCAAATTGCATATGGGTCCATTTAATTATGTTAAGTTATCACGTCAACTAGTTTATTTTGATGCATCTTTAAACTTGTCATGCATATAACATAGGATCATGCTGGATCTTTTGCCGTAGTAGTAATTGTTGCATTCTGTTGTTTGTTCGAGGTTCGTTGCTTCTTCCCGGATAGGACGTTGAGATGATGTGAGCAACGACAAGTTCTGCTACCTTGCGGGTTCTCAGGCAAGTATACTCACTTGCTGCCAAATGGCTGCCTTTCATCACTTGTTACCGATTCTTTCCGTTGTTCTTGTTCTAGCCTGTTGAGTCGATGCTTGTGTCTCGATCCTATTATATGTTTACCTTGCAGCCATGATATAGCCTTCCTTCCACTTCCTATTAACTGTTGTTTGTTTACCTTGTTGGCCTTCGTGTCGTAGTTGCATGCTTAGGTTTGTTTGTGCTCGAGTCTTGTTATCCTTTGTCTTATCACCTGTTTAGTTGATAGTTGGGTTTCAATTCAATCAACAAACTGTTAATGTTTTGGGTAATAATAATTTGATGATAAGGCACCGGCAGGAGGCCCGGGTTAGGGTTTTGAAGCCTGCTAGTGTCGAAACTAGGAAAAGAGTCTTGTCTACTGATCCATGATGAGCGTGCTCACCGCATCCGGGTGGTAGTATGGGACCCCCCTCGACTTAGACCTGATCTGCAGCTTGTCCGAAGAGCCACACTTAGTTCGGGTGTTCCATTTGCTCCTTTGCATAATGGGAGGGCCCCCCATGGTTACTGGTGATGGTTATGATGATGATGCATATAGGGCGAGGCCTGTAGTGCCGGGGTGTTGTGTCCTGCGGGAGTTTTGCACACCTGCGCTGAGTATTCGGCTGCGTGGCTGGGACCTTATAGCTCCGTGGCTCCGAGGATGGGTTGTAGAGATGGTTTGGGTCGTGTCAAGCCAACCTGAGTTTTAGTTGGTGGCTTGAGTGTGTACGGGTACTGGAGCACACCCTGCAGGGATAAATCTTCTCGAGAAGCCGTGTTTTCCGCGGTTATGGATTACTTGGTGAAAGTACTGGCTAACAAGTACTCAGACAACTTACACCTAATGATAATAATTTGACTAGTAATAGTCTTATGGACACAATAACTTGATCCATCATTAATCCAACCGTGTGAGTTATCCTTGGGTTGCTTCCTTAGTAGGGGGTGACATTGGATGGGTATTGTTTGGTGAGTAGTTGTAGTTGGTTTCGATACGCTATCTTATCCCTCTCTTTTAGCCAGAAGTTGTAGAGTGTTTCTGTAGTTGGTTAGTGCAGCCCGTTGCCGCTTATTTGCAATAACCCCTTCCTTTCCGTTGATCCCAAAGTATTTGTATCTTGTGATGATCGGATTACGCCGGTATCTTGTGAGTATGGGTTTATCCACTTGCCAGTACTTAACCGTACTGACCCACGAATCTCTTTCGTGGATGCAAATTCCAACTTGCAGTCAACAGGTTTGAAGTCTGACGATGTTAGCTTGGGAATCCCTCCGGCTTGTCCTGGGCAGGGATTGGACGCTCTCGGTTATCTTCAGGACTCTTAGTCCAATTTGGATCTTGTCCGTAGACGGACGATATGTTGTTTCTTCCGCTGTTATTTGGATCTTTGTATTGTACCAGTTGTATCCCTGGCTCGTTTGAGTCATCTTGTATCTATCTGTTTCTGTTGTAATTGTGGATTATTCGTGAACTGTTGTAATGTTATCATAAGTGGCAACCTGGAATCGGTTATTATGCGGATTTGGCGGGAATGCTGAAATCTGCATAGTGCCCGATCTCGGGGCGTCACAAATGGTATCAGAGCCTTGGTTCCGATTCCCGAGATTGTTTCGATACGAATGGTTATCAAAGCAACGGGTCCGCAAAGCCTGTAGGATAACCTCGCTAACGGTCGTTGTTTCTAGAGTGTCAAAAACTATTTCTGCTAAACTATTTTGGAAAAACATCTCAATAGGATTCTTGTTTTCTCCTTATCCCTATTCTATTTCCCCTCCCATCTTATCTGTTTTGGAGTCTCCCCTCTTGTCTATCTTTCAAAGTGTTAGGATCCTACGTGGGTGGACGTTTTCTGGAGCCTTTAACCTAATAGGTTCGATCATCGGAAGATTCCTGGTGGAAGCACATCGTCATCAGCCCAAGCAAGAATCTCTTGTTAGTGGTGTCGATGAGATCAGATGGAAGCATGAAGAATCGATAGTCGAACTTCTTTCCCCTCCCGGGTTAGCAGGTGGATTGCGAGGACGCAATCCCTTGTTAGTGGTGTCGTTTGTAACACCCGGGGGTTTTCCCCAATTAGCTTGTTTGTTTGTTTTTTTATTTTGTGCATCTCATGTCATTTCGCATCATCATTCATCACCCTAAAATTTTAAGTCACCAAAAAAAAAACTTCTGATTGGTGTACCACACAAGATTGCAAAAGTTATGAATTGTTTTGAGCCTTCCAAATATCTTAAAGTCCTTCTTTTGTTTTCTGAAAATAATAAACAAAAAAAACGTTTTATAAGAGAGCATACCACCTAACCAGGCCAAAAGCAGCCCACCACCAAGCCCACCCATCCCCCCAGCGAGCCCACCTCCCTCTCTTCCTCCTCCGTACGTGGCTGACGCCAGCCATGGGGGGAAAAGCACCACCACCCCACCGATCCCACCTACTCTCCCCTTATCTACCTCCCCTCCCCTCTAGGAACCCTAACCCTAGCTCCCTCCCTCTCTCTCCCTGCAGCCGCCGCCCCCTTCCTCCTCTCCTCTTAGTCCTCTATTCTCTGTTCCCACCGCCACACCTCCATGGCCGGAATAGAGGGCACGCGTGGCCGGCGAAGTGGTGGTTGCGAGGAGCCTCCGATGGAGGGAATGGAAACATCACGACTTCCTCTTCCTCTACGCAGAAGACCAGGATCCGAGGCCTCCCAGTCTGTCCCCGCCATGGTGAGTTTTTGCTCCCTTCCTGTCCGCCATGGAAGCCCCGAATTCCATCAGTACGCATATGTCTGTCGTTGGCATCTTCAGTTTCGTCAGGTTATGATCGCGGTGATCCATCTTATACAGCGAGCCCCATTATGTAGCACAAACACAGCATAACCCAGTGGCTAGCGCCCTGTCCCGCACTCTGGAGGTCCCTGGTTCGAATCCCCAGCCCCCCACCTTTTCCTTTTCCTTTTTTTCCGAATTATTTCAGGACAGTTGCTGAACCTCATACCCCCCAACTGCCCCTTCCTATCATAACACATCACAGCACCCAGTTGGTTCTGTCCCTTGCGCGCCAGCCCAGGTGCTGGGTTCGAATCCCCCCCCAGGCAGAAAAGCCCCCTTTATTTTCTGCTGTTTTTTTTTCTTTTCTGCCCGATTTTTCAGAAACAGAGATCTGATCAAATAACTCTAAAATCCATATAAAATTAAATACTGCTCCAATTTGGATGATTCAAAATCCTGTGGCTTCATAATTCTGTGCTCTTTCTGTTAATGCCAAGTTTGCAATATATTTCTGTAACAATTTTGGCACTAAATAATTAATTACTAAAAATTCAATAAAAATTGGAAACTTTGGGATTTCATAACTTTAGTTCTACTCATCCAATTTAAGCAAACTTGGGCTCTAAAAATTTGTCTTAACAAACTCTACCCATTGGTATTTTATTTGGGCACAATTGAATTAATTTTGAACATGTTTTCCTCTGTTTACTAAAAAGGGCATAATAAGACTATTTATGGAAAATTGCATAATAAATTCATTAATAACCCAAAAATTATGTTTGATACCTCTAAATGTTCAATGAAACATTTGCTACATGTTTTCAACCTTTTAAATTCAATTTGTTTATTGTTTTCCCTAATTAAAAGTGGTGCAATAATTCAATGCTTTAATTAAACCCTTTTAAATTGCAAAATTCATAACTTGGGCAATTCAAATCCAATTTCAACAAATAAAATATGTTTTCCAATTAAAATTAAATGCTCTACCCAAATATAACATTTGTTTACTGTTTTGAACAATTAAACTTGATGAAAACAACAAATGCTTGTGTGACACCTTTAAGTAACCAAAATTCCAAAACTTAATAAGTGAATTTCAAAATGGGTAAACCTTATTTCCAATTGGTTCTATTGTTGTTATCTTGTTGTTTTCCTAATCCGTGCATCATGCTAATCCACTTTCACCTGTTGATTAGTTGTAAAACAATTATTTCAACCTTAATTCATGGGCTTTCCATATGTAATCCAAATTGCATATGGGTCCATTTAATTATGTTAAGTTATCACGTCAACTAGTTTATTTTGATGCATCTTTAAACTTGTCATGCATATAACATAGGATCATGCTGGATCTTTTGCCGTAGTAGTAATTGTTGCATTCCGTTGTTTGTTCGAGGTTCGTTGCTTCTTCCCGGATAGGACGTTGAGATGATGTGAGCAACGACAAGTTCTGCTACCTTGCGGGTTCTCAGGCAAGTATACTCACTTGCTGCCAAATGGCTGCCTTTCATCACTTGTTACCGATTCTTTCCGTTGTTCTTGTTCTAGCCTGTTGAGTCGATGCTTGTGTCTCGATCCTATTATATGTTTACCTTGCAGCCATGATATAGACTTCCTTCCACTTCCTATTAACTGTTGTTTGTTTACCTTGTTGGCCTTCGTGTCGTAGTTGCATGCTTAGGTTTGTTTGTGCTCGAGTCTTGTTATCCTTTGTCTTATCACCTGTTTAGTTGATAGTTGGGTTTCAATTCAATCAACAAACTGTTAATGTTTTGGGTAATAATAATTTGATGATAAGGCACCGGCAGGAGGCCCGGGTTAGGGTTTTGAAGCCTGCTAGTGTCGAAACTAGGAAAAGAGTCTTGTCTACTGATCCATGATGAGCGTGCTCACCGCATCCGGGTGGTAGTATGGGACCCCCCTCGACTTAGACCTGATCTGCAGCTTGTCCGAAGAGCCACACTTAGTTCGGGTGTTCCATTTGCTCCTTTGCATAATGGGAGGGCCCCCCATGGTTACTGGTGATGGTTATGATGATGATGCATATAGGGCGAGGCCTGTAGTGCCGGGGTGTTGTGTCCTGCGGGAGTTTTGCACACCTGCGCTGAGTATTCGGCTGCGTGGCTGGGACCTTATAGCTCCGTGGCTCCGAGGATGGGTTGTAGAGATGGTTTGGGTCGTGTCAAGCCAACCTGAGTTTTAGTTGGTGGCTTGAGTGTGTACGGGTACTGGAGCACACCCTGCAGGGATAAATCTTCTCGAGAAGCCGTGTTTTCCGCGGTTATGGATTACTTGGTGAAAGTACTGGCTAACAAGTACTCAGACAACTTACACCTAATGATAATAATTTGACTAGTAATAGTCTTATGGACACAATAACTTGATCCATCATTAATCCAACCGTGTGAGTTATCCTTGGGTTGCTTCCTTAGTAGGGGGTGACATTGGATGGGTATTGTTTGGTGAGTAGTTGTAGTTGGTTTCGATACGCTATCTTATCCCTCTCTTTTAGCCGGAAGTTGTAGAGTGTTTCTGTAGTTGGTTAGTGCAGCCCGTTGCCGCTTATTTGCAATAACCCCTTCCTTTCCGTTGATCCCAAAGTATTTGTATCTTGTGATGATCGGATTACGCCGGTATCTTGTGAGTATGGGTTTATCCACTTGCCAGTACTTAACCGTACTGACCCACGAATCTCTTTCGTGGCTGCAAATTCCAACTTGCAGTCAACAGGTTTGAAGTCTGACGACGTTAGCTTGGGAATCCCTCCGGCTTGGCCTGGGCAGGGATTGGACGCTCTCGGTTATCTTCAGGACTCTTAGTCCAATTTGGATCTTGTCCGTAGACGGACGATATGTTGTTTCTTCCGCTATTATTTGGATCTTTGTATTGTACCAGTTGTATCCCTGGCTCGTTTGAGTCATCTTGTATCTATCTGTTTCTGTTGTAATTGTGGATTATTCGTGAACTGTTGTAATGTTATCATAAGTGGCAACCTGGAATCGGTTATTATGCGGATTTGGCGGGAATGCTGAAATCTGCATAGTGCCCGATCTCGGGGCGTCACACCAAGGAGTAGAACTCCACCTTATTCCAAAGGACATGACAACGGACGAAATAAGGATAATCCCGGAAAAGCGCACTCGCGCAACAATGGTAAAGAAAGGAGCAGATCCCCTTCTATCCATTCAGTCGGCAGGTATTCCGTTCACGCTAATAAGGCAGAAAGAGATAACTTATACTTCGGACCTAAGTGTTTCACTGACAGGATCCGGAGAATAACCCTACATTATGTCTTTGCCAAAGTTGGTCCAACATACCAAAAATATACCGGCAGTACAAACCCGGATACCTGGCTTTCAGACTACTATACAACCGTCCAGATTAACAAAGGGACAAATCTAGAGGCGGTAAAATTCCTCCCCCTAATGTTGCTCGATGGAGCCAGAGATTGGATTAACGGGCTTCCATCAAGAACCATGGATAGTTGGGATGATATGGCTAGAGTGTTCACTCAGCATTTTCAGGGAACATACAAACGCCCCAAGAGCATCAACCAGCTAAAACGCTGCGTCCAATTTGAAGACGAGCCGTATGTTGACTTTATCTCAAGATGGACAGCAATGAAAAATAGTTGTTCTGGAGTAAGTGATGTACAAGCAATGCATGCTTTCATCAATGGCCTAAAACCCGGCCTCATACCGTTCATGGTTGGTTCAAAGGAGCACAAAGATCTCGAATCTATGCTTACTACCGCCAATGAGCATGCAGCGGCTGAAGACGACATTAGAGCAAGAGGTGGAAATATTGATGCTTTGGCCGAGGCCAAAAAGACACCTCGATCTGAGAAAAAAGCTATTCCAGAAGCACAACTAAATCCCAAAGAAGTTAATTTAGTCTTTGGAAAGGATAATGGCAGCAAATGGAAAGGAAGAAGCACATAACCTATCTCCTACTCAAAGGAAGAGTGGGAAAAGATTAAGTCGGAAAACCGTGTCCACCATTCGCAGTTTGGGAAACCTACTCATACCAATGCGCAATGCCGGCTTAATAAGCATATGAAAGACACTACAGGATCCGGGAACAAGGGGAAGAGCTCCAAGAGGAAATTCTCCAAACAAAATCCATAAGCTGAAAAAGAAGACAGTGAATCGGACACTGACGAAAAAATCCAGAAATAGCAGCGAAAAGGCGAACCAAAATTTCCGAGAGTTGATGGAGAATGCAACCTAACCTTCCTGGCAACTCCCTCAACAAAATTGGCAAAGAGAACACTTCGAGAAATAAACGCGGTTGTTCCACCAACCCCCAAATTCTTGAAGTACTCAAATACGCCAATTACCTGGGATCAGTCTGATCATCCCGGAAATATCCTAGAACCCGACACACAAGCTCTAATTGTAAGCCCTATTGTTCAAAACACTAGGCTAAAAAGAGTGCTGATTGATGGAGGATCCAATATCAATATCATGTACCTGGATACACTAAAGCATCTACAATCTCCGAGACTCAGCTCAATCATAGCAACATACATTTCCACGGCATCGTACCTGGCAGACAAGCACATTCCCTAGGAGAAATTTCCCTAGACGTAACCTTTGGAGAAAAAGAGCATTTCCGAGAGAAAAAAATCTCTTTCGAGGTGGTACCGTTTGAAAGTGTATACCATGCAATACTCCGACATCCAACTTTCGCCAAATTCATGGAAAGATCATGTTATATTTATAACAAGCTGAAGATGCCAGGGCCAAAAGGAGGAGTAATCACCATATCGGGAGACTTCAAATTGGCAAACGAGCTGGAAAATGGAAACGCCCTCTGCGCAGAAAAAATAATAGCAAAGGAGGAATTGAAAGAGATGGCAAAAGAAGTATCGCCGACAGAGATGCCGGCAGGAAAAGGAAGCCAGAAGCCGGCAGATAGTTTCAAAGCTTCCGAGAATACAAGACAAGTTATCCTAGATCCCAAAGATCCGGCAAAGTTTGTCGTAGAGGGGACAGGGATGACCGACAAATAGGAAAGCGCGCTCACCGAGTTCCTCCGAGAGAACTGGGATATTTTTGCGTGGTGTCCTGCAGACATGCCGGGTGTACCCAGGAACTTGCTGAGCATCAACTCAAGGTGATTCCAGGATCAAAACCCGTCAAACAAGGTCTCCGTCGATTCGATGGAAGAAGACGAAAGGCTATTGGTAAGGAAATTATCCGACTTTAGCAGCAAATTTTATCCGGGGAGTTATACATACCGACTGGTCTACGAACCCAGTATTAGTCCCGAAGAAAGATAGTAGGATGTGTATAGATTACACCGGCTTAAATAAACTGTGTCCAAAAGATAGGTTCGCATTACCGCGAGTCGATCAAATAATAGATGCCACTGCTGACTCTGAGCTTTTATGCTTTTTGGATGCTTATTTCGGGTATCATCAAATACATATGAAGGAGGAGGATCAAATCAAAACCTCCTTCATAGCCCCGTATGGAACATACTATTACATAACCATGCCTTTCGGCCCGAAGAACGCAGGTGCAACATACCAGCATTGCATGCAACGTTGTCTGCATAGTCAGATTGGCAAAAATGTACATGTTTACGTAGATGACATTGCCGTCGTTTCAAAGGAAAAGGATACACTCCTTGAGGATCTACGAGAAACTTTCGAAAATCTGCGCACTTATAAAATGAAGTTGAATCCATTAAAGTGCGTTTTCGGGGTTCCCTCGGGAAAACATCTGGGTTTTATCGTTTCTCATAGAGGAACAGAAGTAAACCCAGAAAAGATCAAGGCAATCTTGAACATCTCAAAGCCTACGTGTTTAAAAGATGTACAAAGATTGACGGGTTCTGCAACTGCAGTCAGCATGTTTATAAGCAGGCTAGGAGATAAAGCTCTTCCGTTATACAAATTGTTGAAGAAATCCGACAAATTTGAGTGGACAGAAGAGGCGGACAAAGCATTAACCCGGTTAAAGGAAACCTTGATGGAAGCTCCGATTTTGGCATCGCCAAAAGACGAAGAACCCATGTTACCGTATCTCACAGCGACAAACATGGTTATTAGCGCGGTGATAGTTGTGGAAAGACAGAATGAAGAGCAAAGTATACCAGATCAATACCCAGTGTATTATATCAGCAAAGTATTTTCCGAGTCAAAACAAAGGCATACACACTACCAAAAGCTGGCATATGGCATGTTTTTTGCATCTTGAAAACTTCGCCATTATTTTCAAGGACATTCCGTAACAGTGGTATGTAAAGCACCACTAGGGGATATTATTAACAATGCGGACGCAACAAGCCAAGTCGCCAAATGGGGCATTAGGCTCGTTGCGTTCGACATTAAGTACCAACCCCGGACGACAATAAAATCCCAGGCGTTGGCAGATTTTGTCGTTGATTGGACAGAAGCAATGGAAAACACACCAATGCCGGAGTCGGAATACTGGGTCATGCACTTTGACGGATCCAAGATGAAGGAAGGCGCTGGAGCTGGTGTAGTGCTAAAATCCCCAAAAGGTGATATTATGGAGTATTTATTACAAATACACTTCAACGCCAGTAATAACGTGGCAGAATACAAAGATTTGCTTCATGGCTTGCATATTGCAAAGGAAACAGGCGTCAAACACATACTATGCTATGGTGACTCAAATTTGGACAACATCAGCTAAACCAAACATGTGACGCCAAAAGCCTCATCATGACCGAATATCGGAGAACAGTGGACGAGTTCGCCATTTGCTTCCTAGGATTTGAAGTACTTCATATCAAAAGGGAAGAAAACTGGAACACGGATGCATTAGCCCGCATGGGCTCGGAAAGAGTGAAAACCCTACCACCAGGTGTGTTTGTCTAGCATTTGCACGAACCATCGATCAAAGGTGGAGATGTTGATTATCCTCTCGCATCTGAGTCAATTGAAATCCTGCTCGTTAACCCGGATTGGACAATTTCATATTTAAACTTCTTAGTTGATCAGAAGTTCCCGAATGGAGTAGACGAGGTCTTGCAAAGACAAATACAATGTCGAAGCAAAGGATACACGGTAATTAATGGTTGCCTGTATAAACGCAACACTGTCGGTAGTTTTCAACGATGTATTTCACCGGAAGAAGGTCGAGAAATCCTGCAAGAAATCCACACAGGAGATTGCAGACATCATGCTCAATCAAAAAGCATAGTCAAAAAAGCATTCCGTGCAGGGGTTTTCTGGCTAACAGCCAAGACATACGCCGAACACATAGTAAATACATGTGCCGGATGTCAGTATTACGCCAAGCAGATGAATATGCCAGCTCAAGCACTCGAAACTATCCCTATAACATGGCCGTTCGCGGTCTAGGGGCTAGATATGATGGGACCATTCAAAACTGCAAGAGGCGGACTTACACATCTACTCGTTGCAGTGGATAAGTATACCAAGTGGGTGGAGGCGAAACCCATCAAGAAACTTGACGGTGTAACTGCCAGAAACTTCATCATTGATGTAGTCATGAGATATGGCGTTCCACACAACATAATCACCGACAACGGGACAAATTTCTCAATTGGAGAGTTGGCAAAATATTGCCAACAAACGGTAATACGCCTAGATCTGGCATCTATGGCACACCCACAGTCCAATGGGCAGGTTGAAAGGATGAATAGCTCAATCTTGCAGGAAATACGCCCAAGACTCGAATCTCCTCTTCATAGAGTAGCTGGAGCATGGGTAGAATAATTGCCTTCCGTGCTTTGGAGTATTCGAACGACGCCAAATAGATCAACAGGGCAAACCCCGTTTTTCTTGGTTTATGGCGCAAAAGCAATGCTTCCAACGGACATGCTCCATGATAGCCCAAGAGTGCAGGCTTATGATGATTCAGATGCCGAAAGCGCACGACATGATGCCGTCGATATTTTAGAAGAAGAACGAGACCTTGTGCTTGAAAGATCCGCCATTTATCAGCAAGGACTACGACGCTACCATAGTCGGAAAATCAGGCATCAATCTTTCAAAGAAGGTGACCTAGTGCTAAGATTGGTGCAAGAAAGGAAGCACAAGTTAGCCCCAGTCTGGGAAGGACCATTCATTATTAGCAAGGCTATAAAAAATGGATCTTACTATCTTGTAGATATTCGGGATACAGAGGATGATCCCAAAAGACCGAATCGCAAAAGAAAGAGAAAGATAGATGTCGAACTGGGAGAAACGAAGAGACCCTGGAGCATCCAGAAGTTACGTCTCTTCTACACTTAGGTCAATTTCTATGTAAACATCTTTGAGATCATGCAATAAAGTTGTCGGAATTCATGCACTTATATTTTGCATGTTTATTATAGTACAAAGCATAAGTCCGTCTTTATCTATTTCCCAATGATCTTTCAAAATACTCAATGTTAACCCGAATTGTGCCTGTGTGCTCGGAGTTAAAAAAACTGAATGATTTTTGGCCTAAGGAGCCTTAAGGAAACCCAGATTGTGCCTGCGTGCCTGAGTTTCATACAAATTTAAAAAATTCCTTACCTTTCTCTAAGTATTATCTGATTGTTTTATGTTGGGTCACTGAAATTAGTAAATAAAAATGTCGTGGTACAATCCATGTTACCGAGTTTCGACTGATCGGTTAAACCCAGTCACTTGGCGTGAAGATTAAGTACCATTGAGCCATTTTAAACACTAAGGACAGTTAAAACATACAAACCAGAGAACTTAGAAGACAAAGGAATTAAAACCCAGAAAACTTGCAAAGACTTATAAATTAAACTGCAAAAGCGGAGTACTTGTTTATACAAAAGGATAGATAGCATTACAATGAGTACTACATTGTAAGGATAGTAATGCTTCTATTTTCCTATCTTCTACCCAGGACTGAAGCAGCTTCTTCGGGATCTGAGTCATCATCCTCGCTGCTGGAATCCTATGGAGTTGTCGGAGTTTCCTCCTCGGGGTAGAAGATGGAGATGTTCACCATATTGGCTATCTTGGTAGCATGGCATTTGACAGCGTCAAAGATGCTCGCCCACTGCACGTCTGTGTATCCTTGAGGGATACCCGACGCCATGCGCCAAGACTTGGCGGTGGTATAATGCATATGCATGAGCCCAAGGGCCATGCACGCACCACCACGAGCCGCGGAGCGGAACCAGGATTCTTTGTGGTTCGCCACCTCCTCCACCGCCTCCGGAAGCTTACTGACTTCCGAGAACTCTCATGCTTTGTCGGGAATGTACTTATTGATAAGTAACATCCCCGCAGCTTTAAGCGCGGTGAAGACCTTCTCGAATGCCCGGATTCTTTCGATCTGGGTAAGTTGGGGGCTACCTTTTGTTTCAATCAAGAAAAGAAAGTTAGGAAAAACAGAAAAGGGAAAAGGAAAATGCCGGTAAAAGTTCAAAAACTTACCGAGAATCATGTCCATCTCCGTGCCTTCCTCCAGGCGCTGGTTCAGGGCATTCTCTAGGTCCCGGATGGTGGCTTCGTCTTTCTCAGCCTGGCTGGAGGCCTTGGATTCGGCAATGCCGACATCCAGTTGGCTGGCCTCCAGGTCCTTCTGGAACTTCAGAATAAGCTTGTGAAGATCCATGTTTTCCTTCTGGAGGTTCTCAGCATTGCCGACATCTTCAGCAATTGTTTGGCTTTCGCCAAAGAAGCGGAAAAGCAAGTAAAATGAAGAGTTAAAAACTCGGAAAAATACTTAGAAAAATTTCTAAACAAAAGCAGAGACAAAATTACCTGCAGAATCATCCAGCTTTCACTGAACGGAGGCCAGCTCTGAATCCTTATCTTCAAGAATACTAAGGAGAGTTTTCACCTCCTTATTCTTGATGGTAAGCTTGCTGAAAATTTCCATGTTAATGTTTTCAGCAGTTTGCTGAAACACGGAAAAGAAATAAAGCGCTTAAGTAAAAAATCAAGCAAGGAAATGATAAAAGCATTAAGTCAAAAAAGTATACTTTTGGCAAATTGCTTGGGGGCTAGAGATATTACCTGGCTCATCTGTTGAAGACTCGACAAGTTCTCGTTGAATTCCTTTGCATACTCGGCAAATAGAATTCCAACGTGGCAAAGGCCATATTGGATAATCTGACGAGGCGAAAAACACGAAGTTATTCCTAACAATAAGTCCACCTTGCGACCAAGGACGGATTAAAGGAGCTGGAGCAAAGAATTTTGTCGCCCATGGATGAATATATCCATGTTCGTCAAAATGTTCCTCTTGTTTTACCTTGAACTGCAGGTCATAGTTGGGGATTGGATCCTCCTATGGAAAAGGACCCCCAACTTCCGGCTCCACCGCCCTTTCCCTCGTGTCCGTCTCCGGTGCAATGGGCTGACTGGTCTGCAGGGTCTCCTCCTCCCTGGCAGCCAAGTTTTCCTCCGCAGCTGCGACCGGAGTGTCGGGAGCAGCAGCAGGAGAAGGTTAGAAAGAAAAATCCGAGAAGTCAGAATTCGGAGAAAGAAAAGAAGTTCCTGCGACAAAAAGTAGAGAAAAGAGAAACCCGGATGATTTACCTGGAAGTTGCGACGGGAATTTCGTCAAGTTCAACCACCTCTTGAGCAGTGGAGGGCTTCTTGAGTTTTCGTCCGCCTGCAAAGTTGGCACGCATTGTGTCCAACTCGGCGTCGGTGGCAAGGTCCTCATCAGGAAGATCGGCCAGCTATGAAATATGCACAAAATCTGGCTAAGTTAAAAATCTCAGGAAGAGAAAATCCGAGAAATTGCTCAAAGAAGAAAAATATTACCTTTGGAGCTGGGTTTCCCTCATGATACATTTCTCGACTTTCTTCATATTGGTCGCGAGTAGTGACCATATGATTTACCCACTTCTTGAAATCCCTCTTGGAGAACGCCTTGTCTGTTCCCCTCATTGCATCCTCCGGGCCCGTATAGTCACATAGTAGACGAGTTCCGTGATAAGCCAATGTAAGGATGCGTCTCCCGAACCAACACAAAATTGTGTCGGTACCAGTGAGAGGTGGAGTGGAGGAGACAAGTTTTGCGATGCGCCGTTTGATCCTCATCAGATCATCCGACAAAGTTTGGACTGCGTCCACTGCCCAGTTATCCTAGGGAGTGGCCGCGGAATTAACGAAAGGTGGAATGCCCGTTTCCTTTCCAGGAAACGGGACATCTTCGTGGTAAAAGAAGGAACACATCCAAAACTTGACGGATTCCGACGTTTTTATCTTCGGAAACCAATCTTCCCTAAACCTACGTAGGGTGAAGGAGATGGTCCCGCAGGTGGGGAGAGGGCCCTCAGAGGGGTTGCGCTTCACCCCGAAGCAATACTGCCAAAAATCTAACCTAGGTTCTATTCCTAGATACCCTTCGAAGAGGGCCTGGAACCCGACTAGATAAAGAATGGAGTTGGTAGGAAGGTTATGTGGTTGGATGTTGTAGTGGTTCAGGACTTGGAGAAAAAAAGGCGGAAGGTGGAAATCCCATACCTCTACTGATGTGAGAGGTAAGGAGAAACCGTTCTCCGGCTTTCGGTAATGGCTCAGAGTCGTCCTCCTCGTACCGCCATTTGCCCATCCGCACGAGGCCCTCTTTCTCCATTGTCGGAAGAAGGGACGGAACCACATTGTAGTGGCTCCAGTTCCCAGAATTTTCTTCCGCTTCTTCTTCAGCTCCGGCGGCACCCGAGGCGGCAAGCTCCTCACCACCGCGAGTGAGGTTTTCTTCCGCGGGCTCGGTGGCGAGGGGCGGAGTTGGGGCGGTAGATGACGACGGCGCGCTTTCGTCCGCGGGAGGAAGATGCCGGCGTTTCCCTCCGGCGCGCTCGCGGTGGCACGGACGGGGGAGTCCAGCTGAGGGTCGATGTCATTAATTATGCTGTCTATATCGAGGGTGACGACGCTCTCCTCCGTAGCGCGGGGTGATCCTCCGGTGGTCATATTCGGGCGGCGCGATGTGGTTCCAGATCCTCCGATGGCTTTTTCCAGGGAAGGTACTGTCGCTCGTTCTCTGCTCACTCTCGCGAACTTGAGCTCTATGGCAATGGCGCAGGTGGCTTGAGGGAGAAGAGAGAGCAGAAAGTTAATCCGGAGGGCCCGAGGCGGTATTTATAGCCGGAAATGCGTTGAGATGGGCTAAAACGGCTATTTTAGCCGTTGGATCCTTGACGTGTGTCACGTCCGGAAAATCCAGGAAACGAGTGGACACGGCGATAATGCTTATCTTCTCGCTTCCCGCGAGAATCTATCAGAGATACGTTTTAGGGTTTCATACTAAACCCAAACATCCGTGATGTCAGCATGATTCCACCGCTGACATCATGAAGTTCCTTCTCCACGAAGGCTCGTGGAAGAAAGAGTCGGATTCTGACGAAATCTGAGTTTCGCGTTATTTACTGATTTGGGAAAAAGAAGAATCGAGACGAAGCGCCAACATTTCTCGGAACAGAATGCAAATTGACGAAAGGTGGCAGAAGAAAGTATCAATCCTTCTTGGGGGCTATTGTCGGATATATACCGATTAGGGGTATATCCAGCATTGTCCTAAAGAGTCGGATTACCAGGGTGGCCTGATTGGTAATGGATCACAGTCCATTAGGCTGCCAGTAAGCTGACGCACAGAAGCCGGATTCTAGAAGAACCCGGACCACGGCCCAAAGTGGTGCGGCTTGGAGTAGAAGGCGGATTCCTGCTTTCCAAGTTAGATACTTTCCGTAGTCTTCTAGGTTTCCTTTCTATAAGCCCTAACCCGACTATCTATATAAAGCCGGACGGGAGAGAAGAACATAAGGACAATTAGCTAGAAGCCAACTCGCCGAGAAGTTGATCCTCGCTGAGTTAGCAAAACCCTACTCACATTGTACTTTGTATACTTCAGGCTTCAACCCTGATTTAGTGAGACTGCAGGAGTAGGAACGTCGCCTAGTTGCGCCGTACTGAACCTGGGTAAATTTGGTGTTCCTGGTTGTCGTACTACCACGTCCCCCCACGTCTCTACCCGTAGACTCATGGCACCCCATCTATGAACTCTACTACGATGTCTCGACACTAATCTTCTTCAAAAAGATGTACCTTTTGTTTTTGATGAAGATTGTAAAGAAGCTTTTGAAATTTTAAAGAAGGCTTTAATGTCTGCCCCTATTGTTCAACCACCAGATTGGAATTTACCGTTTGAAATTATGTGTGATGCTAGTGATTATGCTATAGGCGTTGTTCTTGGACAATAGGTAGATAAGAAGTTAAATGTTATTCATTATGTTAGTAAAACTCTTGATGCTGCTCAAAAGAATTATGCTACCACTGAGAAAGAGTTCCTAGCTGTAGTTTTTGCTTGTGATAAATTTAGGCAGTATATTGTTGATTCTAAAGTTACTATTCATACTGATCATGCTGCCATTAATTACCTTATGGGAAAGATAGATGCTAAACCTAGGCTTATTAGATGAGTGCTTCTCTTACAAGAGTTTGATTTACATATTGTGGATAGGAAGGGTGCTGAAAATCCTGTTGTTGATAATTTGTCTAGATTCGAAAATCTATTCCTGTTAATGATAGTTTTCCTAATGAACAGTTGGCGGCAATAAAAGTGAGCTCTCAAGAGAGTCCATGGTATCCTGATTATGCTAACTTTATTGTTTCAAAGTATTTTCCTCCTACCTTTACAGCTCAGCAAAGAAGAAAATTCTTCTATGATTTGAGGCATTATTTTTGGGATGACCCACACTTATATAAAGAAGGTGTTGATGATATTATGAGAAGATGTGTTACTGAAAATGAACAACAAGAGATATTGAGAAAATGCCATAGTAGTGCTTATGGAGGGCATCACACTGGAGATAGAACTGCACATAAGGTTCTACAATCAGGTTTTTATTGGCCTACTCTCTTTAAAGATGCTAGAAAGTTTGTTTTATCTTGCAATCAATGTCAAAGGATTTGAAATATTTCTAGACGTAATGAAATGCCTATGAATTATTCTCTTGTTATTGAACTGTTTGATTGTTGGGGATTTGACTTTATGGGTCCTTTCCCTCCTTCAAAAGGCCACACTCATATTCTTTTTGCTGTTGATTATGTTACTAAATGGGTAGAAGCTATACCCACTAAAAGTGTTGATGGTGAAACCTCATTAAAAATGCTTAAAGACGTCATTTTCCCTAGGTTTGGTGTACCTAGATATCTTATGACTGATGGGGGTTCTCATTTTATTCATGGTGGTTTTAGAAAAACTCTTGCTAAAAATGATGTTAATCATAGAATTGCCTCACCCTATCATCCTCAAACTAGTGGGCAAGTAGAATTATCAAATAGAGAAATCAAATCTATCTTGCAAAAGACTGTTAACAAATCTAGGAAAATTGGGCTAAGAAATTAAATGATGCTCTGTGGGCTTATAGAACTGCTTACAAAAATTCCATGGGCATGTCTCCTTATAAGATGGTTTATGGAAAATCTTGTCAGTTGCCCCTGGAATTAGAACACAAAGCTTATTGGGCAGTGAAAGACCTAAATAGAGATTTTAAACTTGCTGGTGAGAAAAGGTTGCTTGATTTAAGTTCTTTAGATGAATGGAGGAGTGAAGCATATGAAAATGCTAAGCTCTTTAAAGAGAAAGTTAAAAGGTGGCATGATAAGAGAATTATTAAAAGAGAATTTCACGTTGGTAAGAAAGTGTTATTGTATAGGTCTCGTCTTAGATTTTTTGCAGGAAAATTACTCTCGAGATGGGAAGGACCTTTTGTTATCGAAGAGGTATATCGTTCGGGGGCAATTAAAATTGTTTCCCTTGAAGACAAATCTTCACAAGTGGTGAATGGCCAAAGACTCAAGCATTATATTTCTAGAGATCCTTATAATGAAAATGTTGATTGTATTCGAGCCATGATCCCAGAGGAATTTATTAAGAAGCATATTTCAGAAACTGCAGAGTCAGTTTTCGAATACGTATTAGTTTTGGTAAGAAAACTTTCACGAAACATCTTCCAACTTTTATTTCTACTATTTTTTGGAAAATATGAAAAATTATGAGCCGTAAACGAGGCGGAGACGGAGCCCGGAGGCTCCACACCATGAGGTGGTGCAGGCCCACCCCTGGCCGCGCCAACCCATGGTGTGGGCACCCCGGAGCCCCTCTCCGACTCGTTTTTGGCCTGGACTTTCCTTTCGTTACGAAACTTTTTGCTATATAATCCCCCGGACCCCCCGAGGTCCGTATATTGTTTTCTCGTCGTGTTTCTGTTTCGAGCTGTTTCTACCAGATTACATCTTCAGATCTAGAGCAACAATGGCTTCTCCTGGATCTCCCAAAGATAGTTTCTTTGAGAACGTCGTCAACCCGTACATGAACGAGTTGCAGATGCATCCCAAGGAATTGCTGCTCAAGGACGGGAAGGTGCAGATTTAAGATGTTCGGGGCCCTAGAGGAGAAGGCAGTCTGTAAGCTAGGATGGAAGAACTGGAGCAAGAAGTTTTTAGGTACAAGAAGATGGCGGAGCGTGAAGTTGATATCATCGACAGGATAAAGACAGAACAGATCGCTGAATACAAGAGGGAGAATTTGAAGCTTTGGGAGGGTATTTTCTCACTCACCAAAACCATCAATGATCTGCAAGCAGAACTTTATCACGTGCAGAACCAGAACTGTGAGTATGAGAACATATTTAAACGTATAAGCTCTGCTGCTAGTTTCAGGATGATGGAGACCAGGACGTCATTTGTGGATGGAGAGCTTTTACCTTGGAATATCGAGGACGAGAAGGATTCACAACCACTCAAGAATTGATTCTTCATTGGTTTTGGCATCCCCTCGGCTTGTTCCAAGCTTGGGGGGAGTGACGCGGTATCACATCACTATCTTTCATTACTTTTTCAGTAGAGTCATATCATGAGTAGAGAAGTTATAATATAGGATGGTTTGCAGTATGGAAGTATCTCTCCCTAGTTCGTTATCGTTGTATCCATTGGTGTGAGTTGCCGGTTTGAAATATTAATGATAAGTTTCATCATTTACTTTATGCACACATTATTTTAGTTTTCGATTTCTGTCATATGATTGAGCTTGTTGTTAGTATTTGGTATCACTCTAGAGATCATCAAGTTAATCTAGCTGGTTTTGGCAAACTTAGCTTGGGCCAGCAGAAATAATAATTTGAGATGCTAGTATAAGAAAGAGAAATTTGCCTATTAGCTCATAAACTTAGTATTCACAAGTTAAGCTCGCTTGGGCTTTCAATGAAGATTGCATGATTCGTTTCATCATATGTATATTTGTTTGTTTTCCTTCAACTCTTATGCCTGCTACCCAGCCTTGCTAGCCAAAAAAAACTTGTACTGAGAGGGAATGCTTCTCGTGCATCCAAACCTTAAACCCCAAAACCTTTCCATTTGTGTACACCATACCTTCCTACATGTGGTATTTCACCGTCACTCCAAGTAAATTGCTCATGTGCTACCTTTAAAACTTTCAAATTACTCCTGTTTTGTGTTCCTGTTTTAGCTCATGAGGACGCAAATAGAGAATCTTTATCTCACTTGTTGATTGGACTCACGCACCTGGACTAGTGGCTTCACTTGCTTATCCAAATTCTAGAAGATCTGGCAGCGGGGTTCCCAGCCCCAAATAATAATACAAATTCTCTTCACTCTTTTTTCCCTGATTTATCAGTCAAAGCATAATTGTGTAAACGAAAGAGAAAGAGGGATGACCTTCTATACCAGTTGCGTCCTTCTATGGGAGCCGCTCTTGTGAGTCTAGTTGGCTTGTGACGTACTTTATTTTCTGTTTGCCATTCGTTGACATAAACATACACCTCTCAAAATTAGACACTCCTCCATGGTTTGTGATTGTTGGCAGGCACCCGAGGATTCGGTTAGCCGTGGTTTGTGTAAGATGGATGGGAGGAGTGTCATGCATTTTATACCTTTGTTTATTAAAATAAAAGCTCTAGCACATGAGTGGTCAATGTTTCCCTCTACGAAGGGCCTTTATTTTACATTTATGTTGAGTCAGTAAACCCACTTCATTCTGTCTCCAGCAAGCATTTGAGTTGTTGTGACCTCATCATCTATATGTTGATTTACTCAATCATGTTTTCTATCCTTCTTTGTTTAGCACATGCTTTATTATCTAAATGAATATTACTTTGAAAGCTATGAATCACTGTAAAAGAGTTGTTATAATTAAACATGTTAAGCTCTACAATATAAACCTTGTTATAAAGACTTCACCAAAGATAAGTATGATGTCATTAAAAGTTCTCTAACCAAGAACAAAGTTTGCCATTACCAATTTTGATTCTCTCTTTTGCATCTTTGTTTGTGACTCCCATTACTCGTTTCAAGTAAGGTCATATGAGAGGAAGTTGCTTTCTGTAATGATTAGTGCATAGATAATTGTGATGCTTCTTGTCCGTATTTTATTTATTGACTCTTCACTCCATAAACTTGTGGTCATGTTTTCTGAGTTCAGTTTTTCTTGGGAACAAGTGAGGTCTAAGCTTGGGGGGAGTTGATACGTCCATTTTGCACCACTATTTTATATCATAATTTTCTGTTATTCATCGATATATTTCATGTTATGATGCATCCCTTATGTTATTTTATCTTATTTTGCATGTTTTATAATTTTTGGAGAATAAACACCGGGACCAGGAATCCGATGGAAAAAGAAACGGCGGGATACCATATTTCAGAAGATCAGAAGAACAAATGGGACGCCGGGGGTGTCCTAAAAGTTCAGAGGAGGAACCCAGCCAGAAGGAGAGCCATAGGGGGGCCACCAGGGGCCCACACCATGAGGTGGCGCGCCCTCCCTTGGCCACGCCACCTAGGGGTGTGGCCACCCTGGCCCACCTCTGGGGGGTATTTTTCGCGTGCTTGCCCCCCAGGAAACACTAAGGCCCTGCTTGGATTGTTGTAATTTAGCCCAAAACCCATGTATTTTGCGGAGCCCATTTATTTCCGGAGCAAGCCCAGTTTAACCACTTGGTTGGTCGTTTCATTTTCCGGTACCTGCCAAATTCGGTGCTTTTCCCTCCGTAAGCGACACGGACGTGCCCAGGTCCGTTTTGTTTCCTCCCGTATTCTTGTGCACGCAGAAACGGGGCTGTGGGAAGTTTACGGGTGGGAAGTTTACCCAGTTGCCAAGCGGGGCCTAAGACTCATTCAATCGTCGAAGAATTATTCCGCCACCACCTCGGGGCGGAAATCACCCGAGAGAGAAAAACTCTCTGGCAGGGAGAAATCTGCCGGGGAAATTCCTCTCCGGAGAGGGGAAATCACCGCCATCGTCACCGTCATCGCTCCGAGCATCATCAAGATTGTCATCATCATCATCACCACCAGCATCATCACCCTCATCATCCACCGTCATCACGCTGTAACAATTAGGGGCATCTATCGTTGTTTTGCATTAGATCTCTCTCCCAGTATGGATTACTTGTTAGTAGTTGATGCTTGTGAGATTTATCGGTGTTTGCACTTTATGACCAGATTGTTATCATCCATTATATCACCTCTAATTATGATCCATATGATGTCTTGTGTGTAGTTCGTGTTGTTCTTGAGGACATGGGAGAAGTCAAGTTGTTAGTAGTGAAGTAATGTTGAATAATATTTAATGTTTGATATTTAAGTTGTGGTGTTATTCTCCTAGTGGTGTCATGTGAACGTCGACTACATGATACTTCACCATTTATGGGACTAGGGGGATGCATCATGTATTTGGCTACTAATCGTGGGGTTGCCGGAGTGACATAAACCTAAACTCATGTTAGGAAACCATTAGACGAGGGAGCGTAGGATCCCGAAGTTTAAAGTTGTGGTTAGATTCATTTCTTAATTACTTTCTTGTAGTTGCGGATGCTTGCAAGGGGTATAATCACAAGAATGTATTAGTCCTGTATGGGATGGTACATTAGCATAGGTTCACCCACACAACACTTACCAAAACACCTAACATTATTCAGCTGCATGGAACAAAAGCACTTGACAGAAACCTCCCGTGTGTGAGAACATTTGTTAATCATAAGTAAACCCAACGGCTTGTCCTTTGCTGAAGAAAGGATTGGGCCACTTGCTGCAATTATTACCACTGCATTTTATTTACTCGCACTTTATTTACGTGCAATATCAAAAAACCCTACAAATCTATCTTTCAGTATTTATAGTTATTCCTTCATCAAAACTGCTTGTCAACACCTTCTCCTCCTCGTTGGGTTCGACAGTTTTATTTATCGAAAGTACTACAATACACCCCCTATACTTGTGGGCCATCAAGGCCTCCGAGGTATCATCTTCTTCCCCCTATAAGACTCAAAATTAACAACATGATCTTGCTAGTCTTAATGTAGAAGATGAAATTGCCTCTTTGGATCTTTTTATCACCAACTTGTGAGGTGAAACTAAAAGGCACTTTGATAATCTCATGAGCCATTATGGAGAGGCTCAAGAGCTTCTTGAGAAGAAGGGTGAAGGTGAGAGGGAGGATGTTCTTGAAATTGCATCTCTTTCCATGTCTCTTGAGGAAGAGCATGAGCTTTGAGTCTCTCTTGAGGAGAAACTTGAGACTATTGAGAAGTCTCGTAATCAAAACCATGTCTAAAATCACTAAGGATCATGGTCGTGTGATGCTGACATGATCACACGCTCGTTGGGAGATCCCAAGCGGAAGGCATGATGTAGTCTAGTGTAAATTTCCCCTGGTGTGGAACCAGAGTTTATCGAACCAGTATGACTTTGTAGTCTTTAAGAAGGTTAGTTGTATCAACGACGATGTTTACCGATGTTGACAAAGCTTGGAACCTGCACACAAGCACAAAAATCTCTCTTGCCCCAACTTTCCTGAAGGTTGTTAATCTTCCGGTCTTACTGAAAACAAGAGAATTAAACATATAATGTCTTGGAAAATAATTAAAGTAAAAACGGTACAACAAGGAAACAATGATGAAAAGTTATTAAAAGAAGGTTGTAATTATGAGAAAAATAGGACCGGGGTTCACTAGTGGTGTCTCTCCAAAGAAAGCAAACATGCTAGGTGAACAAATTACAACTGGCCAATTGACAAATCATGAACGTATAACAATACTATTATCACGAGATAAAGTTCATGGGTTGTAACACTGTAGACATTACGTCAAGGCATATGAAATAATATCCAGAATGCACCCATATCATAAAAGTCCACCTCAAGAAAGCTATCCAACAAATCCCTTGGTATTAGGTTACAGAAAGGAAGTGATTGCTATGTGTGCAACAGAGAAATGAATTAAAAAAATGCGTAATGTAAGAAGTGGTTCCCATCCGTAGACAAGAGCATTGTTGTTTTCTACCTACCGGCAACATCACATATGCTTTGGATGTTTCTGTCACTCAAGCACAGGCAACAAAGAGGCAAGAACCCACTATCTAGCATATAAAGCCTTTCTTGGAGGTGAAAACAACTATGTGGCCAAGGTAATCATAAACATCGGAGAGCATTGTAAGACAATATTAAAACTCTCTATGAATATCACTGAAGCATATCAAATTGACATGAATAGAATAATAATAATCTCATGGTTCATAGGATCCCAACAAACACAATAAGCACAATTACATAACGGTGGTCTCGATCATGTGAGGCAGCTCACGAGACTCTAGACATGGAGGCATAGGGGAGAGAGCAACCAAATAGGTACTGCTATGGACCCGTAGTCCCGAGATGAACTACTCACGCATCTGTCTGGAGGCGATCATGGCAATGTACAGGCCTCCGGTGACGATTCCCCCCTTAGGCAAGGTGATGGAGAAGGACTCTAGAAATCCTAGATTGGACTTTCGAGGTGACTACGCCTCTCTTTATGTTTCACGGAAAGTAACTCCGCCCCTGGTGCTTTTAGGGTTGAAGGCAATTTATGGACGAAGAGGGAACGAGAGGTGGCGGCCAAGGTCCAGGACTCACCAGGCCCGACCAAGGGAGGGGTCGCGCTTGGCAGCCTCCGCCTCTTCTTTGGACTCTGTCTCCGTTCCGGGTAAAAAATTATCTCCGTGGATTTTCAGCCCTTTCCGAGAATATTTCCTTAAGAACTTTTCTGAAATAAAAAACAACAACTGGCCCAAGGAATCTTGTTAATTGGTTAGTGTGTGAAAACATCCTTAAAATGAAAGAAAACATGTGGAAAACAAAAGGTATTGGGTAGAAAACAAGAATGGAGCATCAAAAATTATAGATACGTTTGAAATGTATCAGCATCCCCAAGCTTAACTCCTGCTCGTCCTCGAGTAGGTAAGTGATAAAAAAATAATTTTTGAGGTGACATGAAGCCAACATAAATCTTGATCAATGTTATGTAAAAGCATTGCAGGTTGAGATCAAAGTACTTTAACAAAGGCATGATAAATATTATTTCAACTAATGTAAACTTCACAACCATGTTCTACATGAAAAGTAACACAAACAAAAGACAATGGATAATGAAACAATGTAAGAAATAAGTTTGTTTCAATCATAAGTAAAACCATAATAAAGTGGTATCCAGCTAGTCCTTCGCGTGCTAGCAAAACATAAATGTCATGACACCTTCAAAGCTTAAATGGTGACTAGATACAAATAATTTGAGAGAAAGCAATACCACAATCATGAATCAATAAATAATAAATTTTGGGACTATGCACATTATATTCAGAATGACAATTATGCTCTCTCAATTGGTGCATAAAGTAAGAGCATGAAGACTCAACATAAATGTAAAAGAAAGTCCCTCGCAGAGAGAAGCAGGGATTAATCATGTGCTAGAGCTTTTTATTTAATACAACAGAGATTGAAAACAAATTTTGAGAGGGGTGTATGTCTATGTCAACAAACCGTAATGAAAAACTTATCATAATACATGTCAAGCAAGGTGTTTATACTTTTGAGAGATGTTTCCATTAGCATTATTTTATTTTATTTGGCACTTCCCCCACCTTTCCTTTCACAAACCAGAGCTAGGCGTATCCACGGGTGCCCACCAACTTTCATCAATCCGTGGGGAAGTGCCATTTATATTTTTTTTAAGTCCATAATATTTGGCACTAACTCTCTACAAATTAAGATGAGCACATATTTCATACTCATCAGGTGGAATAAGGGAGAAGAACCTTGCTTGACATAAACCATAATAAAATTTAAACAACTTCCTCATGAGCTAAAACAGGAACACAAAACAGGTTAATAATTTAGAAGGTTTAAAGGTAGCACATGAGGAATTTACTTGGAGTTGCGGGGAAATACCACATATAGGTAGGTATGGTGGACACATTTGGAAAACTTTGGTTTTTGGGAGTTGGATGCACGAGTAGAGCTCATACTCAGTATAGGGTGAAGGCTAGCAAAAGACTGGGAGCGACCAACCAAGAGATCAATAACGACCATAATCATGCATAGAGACAAAACATCATTAATCAAAGCGTGAAGTGATATTACAAGTCAAAAACTAAATGATCATCAAGGCTAGAGGTTACTTTGTTTGTAGTCATAACATGGTGTGAGCTTGCGCCAACTCAATCCAAGTAAAGCATTTAAAGGAAACAACACATGATTAAATTCAATGTGACTGGAAGCACTCTCGGGTATTTGAGACTAGTCATGATACATCATAAATAACTAAGCATGCAATTAAAGTAACATCTAAGATTACATGCAAAAGTCTATGCCATGGTCAATACAAGCTTTCTTTTGCACCACTATAAGCATGGAACAATTTACTCTTCTCCAACACTAGTCAAGTTATTTGAAACAACTCTCAAACCAAAACAAATTATCAAAGAACAGAGAGATAATTATTTATAACTGAAGAAAACCAACAAGCTCTGACAAAATTTGAGTGAAGAACAAGAGCTAAATGCAATACTAGCAAAACTTAACACTCACAAAATAATAAGAGTGAAAACTAGAGTGTTATAGACTATGAAAACGGAGTGTGTCTCTCTCCAAACTAAAATATGCTAGGGTCCAACCATTTATTACAGAAAAGAAAAAGAAAACAAACTGAAAGCAAAATAATATGATTCTCCAATAATAACACATATCATGTGAAGGAAAAATATAGTATTTTGAAAGAAACCTGATATTTTGTTGATGAAGAAGGGGATGCCTTAGGAATCCCCAAGCTTTGACGCTTGTACTTCTTGGATATGTCTTAGGTTGACATGGGTATCCCTAAGCTTGATATTTTGTCCATCCTTCATCTCATCATATCATACTTCTCTACCTACACTTGAAAACTTCCTCCACCTAAAACTTCTCACAATCTTCATTAGCAACGTTAGTGTAATCAAAATAATAAATCCACTTGGTTCAATTTCAACACAAGTATAACACTCCATTTAAAACATTAGCTACTTTCACAACTTATTTTAGATCTCTTCCCCTGAAAAGAACACCAAAAGAAAGAGATTAAGACACAAATGCAAATATTGGATAAAATCCGTCAAAACAAAAAAGTCAGTAAGAATGTTTTTGTTTTCAAAAATATTGTGTTGCTCAAATCAAAAGGTGGGAAACTAATGAAATTTAGTGAAAACCTAGGGAATGATTCCAAAAATCATCAAAAATTTCCCTGGTTCTGTTTGAGAGAACAGAGGTTTTTGGTGAAGCGCAAAAATCTAGACATAAAACAGAAATTTCCCCAAATCATACTAACTCTCTATTCAAGGCTACTATTTTTGAACAAAACCAAAATAAAAAGGATAAGGAGCGGTTGTTAAAGAGGTAATACCTTCCAAGACACAAAAGGAACAAAAGAAGACAGAAGAAAACCAAGAAATAACAAACGAAAACAAAGTGGTTTGCCTCCCACAAGCGCTTTTCTGTAACACGTTTTAGCTAGGCATGAAGAACGAATCAAGTATAATAATTCAATTTTAGGAGCTCGAACTCATCATAGAGGCATCAAATTTTCCACACGCACACAAGGTTCAGAACATCCTATCTCTTTTCTATTAGGTTTACTATTTACATCAAAGAGATTCTCCGGAACTACGCAACCAAAATTTTCCTCTAACGCCTCACACATTGCCAAAAGTTTGAATGGTATAGGGATATTATTTTTTTCTTCGCATTCAGTTTTACCCTCATATTTTATTCTATAAATATATAAGTTTTGAAAGTATGTTTGATGGCAAGATCGTAGCCAAGAATTTTATAACGAGCAAAAACTTCTCTAGCTTATGTAGCAATGTCATTAAATTCCAAGAGTAAAGCATTCAAGACAAAATCTCTTTCTTTTCTTTTTTCCATGCTATCAAGTTTAAGAAACATTTGTTGTATAATAAGGTTGAGTTTGACAAACCTAGCTTCTATCATGGCAACCAAAGAAGTTATAGCGATCTCATAGTTATGAGAAAGTTTAACTACAGGTTTATCATTAAAATCACGAATCCCATTAACATGGTTAAAGAATTCTTCAATATTATTTCTTCCAATTATGAATCCTTTTACTAATTTTAAATGTTTAATAGAAAATTTAGGGGTAGAAATCTTAGTAAACCAGCAACAAAAACTAAAACAGAGGCAAAAACTAAATAAAAAAACAAGTAAAAGATTAAAAACTAGAGAACTATTTTTTGGGGGCTTTGATAAAGAGAAAATAAGACTAAACAAAAGTAAACTAAGAAAGAACAAAAAAAATAAAGAGAGTGGAAGTGTGAGACTCCCCTTGCAGAAAGCTAGAAGTCATCGGCAACGACGCCAGAAAAAGTACTTGATGCTGACGTGATCACACGCTCGTTGGGAGACCCCAAACGGATGGTATTGTCGTGGTGGTGTCACGGCAGATGCCATGGGATGGCTAAAGATGTGGGGACGAAGGACGCTGGAGGTGCTCGGGGAGGGATCACGCGACGAGTAGCCGCGTGAGGTACGAAGTAAACACTGCAAACAACACGATCTACCCAGGTTCAGGGCCCTCGTGAGGAGGTAAAACCCCTACTCCTGCCTTTCTTTGTGTATTCTGGTGTCTCACCGAGTAGCCACAGTACAATGTTCTTGCTACCGAGCAGCCACTATGCTCTCTAGATGATGAACTAGGTCAAGAATTAGGTCACCAAGTGTTCGATCTCAACATGCCCCTCGCAGGAGGCGGCGGGGCACCTTATATACACGGTGCCCAGCCGGATACGTCCAAACATGGACAAGTGTCGACATAGTGTGCACATCGTTCTTCTTCCGGGTTCCCGCTGACAGCTTTGGTTCCTAATCTTGGCTGCATCTGGAAAGTCGTTGGGCAAAACAAGGGGACAGACTGGTATCACTGTGCCAAACACAGAGTAGGCCCCCCTTATCCTGCCACGGCCTGCTTCCACGCTGTCACTGTCAGGCAGGCCGGTCCCAGATGAACAGTAGTTCGAATACTGCCAAGTACGGACCCAGGATACGCGGGATCCTGTGTCAGAACGGCTCCTTTGACTTTCTGGCCCGAGTAGGTTCCCGCCAATTCTACTCGGGCCAACTCTTCTACTCGAATGGATGGAACTTGATTGATATCTCCTTCCGGTCATCTTGAGGTGAGACCGAGTAGCAGTCGACCGGGTAGCAAGTACCGGGTAGTCGGCTACTCGACCAAACCTCTCTTCTGTAAGTCGCCTTTAGCACTTGACTTTACCCTACTCGGGGGTAACCCCCCGACAGCAGTCCCCGAAGCTGGTTGAGTCTTGCGAACTCGTTCACTAGGCTCTGCCAGCTTAAAACCAACCTTTGCAACATAGCCCTTGAACCTCAAGATGCCGAGTAAATGACCTCCGAGTAGTACTCTAGAAAGTACCTTGAGTTTTGAGTTTCCTGTCTTCCGAATAGCACCTGCTTTCTACTCTGTAACCGAGTAGAAAGACTTAGAGAATTTCTCCTCTATCGTCTCTGCAGCTCAGAGCATAATCCAGCCTTCCGTGTCGCAACTGGACACGTGCCAAGCATCCATGACCCCGTCGTTTCGCTGCCACGACACGACGTGCCACGCGCCCAGTTTTCACGGGGCGGGCCCACTGGCTCGTTATGTCCCATCACGCGCAGTAATTGGCCACGATCTGGTAGTGGGATCCGCTGCGGCCGTTACGCGCGCGCCTCGCGCGTGTGTGCGTTTCCAGTCGGCCACAGGCCCCACCACACGCCACGATCGATCCCACTTCCCCGATGGTAACGGTAAACCGCGGAGAGGATATAAATACCTCCGCCGGTAACTTCCTTTTCTCCTCCCTTCGCACTTTTCCCCTTTCGTCTCTCTGTTCTTCTCCGCCGCCGAGCTCTCCGCCGCCGCGCAACTCCTTGCGCCGCTGCAGATTCTTTTCTTCCACCTAATCTCTCCAACTCTCCACCATCCGCGCACCCCTTGCCATGGCTGCTCGCGCCGGCTGGGCTGGCTCGCACGTCACCGCCGAGGATTGCGCCTGGCTCGTGAACACCCGGAGGGTTCCTCCTGGTGTTCAATGCCGGCCGTCCGACGGCGAGCTCGTGCCAACCCCGCAGGAGGACGAGCACGTCGTGTTCTTGTCGCACTTTGAGCGCGGATTCGGCCTGCCGGCCTCCAACTTCCTCCGCCGCTTCCTCGACCACTTCGGTCTCCAAATGCACCACTTGCCACCAAACGCCGTCGTCTTCCTCGCCTACCACGCCGTGGTGTGCGAGGCCTTCCTTGGTATCCATCCCACGACGGATACCTGGCTGAAGTACTTCCATCTCCGCCAGCAGACCACCGGGAAGAAGGAAGGCGCGGGCGTGCCGCGCGCAACTGACACCGGCTGCGCCATGATGGTGCAGCGGTCGGGAACCAACCATCCCCGTATCAAGGGGTTGGAATCCGTCCGAATGTGGCAGAAGACGTTCCTCTACGTCAAGAACATCCCCGCCACCGAAGGAGGAAAGGTAACCGACCGAATCAATCTTCCCGCTTGGAGCAACCGTGCTCCCACCGGGAAGAATTGGAAGGCGAAGCCCTCCAACGACCTCAACTCGAAGGAGATAGAGGCGCGGCTCGGTGTTCTAATCGACGAGGGCCTCAAGAGCGATGATCCTGTGGCTTGCTGGATCAAGAATCGCGTGCTGCCTCTGCAGGAGCGCAGCCACCTGATGTGCTATATGGGAGGCCCCCGCGACTGCACCAGAACGACCACCATCGAGCTCGACAACGCGGATGTTCCTGAGCACGCAAGGGCCATCCTGACGACGAACCTCGACGAGCACTGGCAGTATGGGTTCATCCCATTCAGCCGCACGAAGCCGATTCCGCGGGTACGCTCTTCTTTCTCTGCTTTCTATATATGTATTCCGAGTAGCAAACTTCCTCTTCTCGCCGCGACTAGCAACCGCATTCGGTACCGAGCAGAGTACTTAGCTGAATTGCCTAGGCTTAGTGTGCTTTGTGCCTGCACGCCTTGTCGGGTAACCAACTCGGGAACAATTCTTAGGCTTAATTATGCTTGATGGCTGCACGCCTTTCCGAGTAGGATGTTCAGTGAAACTGCTTAGGCTTAGTGTGCTTTGTGTTTGCACGCCTATCCGAGTAGGATATCTAGTGAAACTGCTTAGGCTTAGTGTGCTTTGTGTTTGCACGCCTATCCGAGTAGGACACCTTCCTGCTACTCGGCTACCTTGTGACACTTTTCCGCTCTTCAGGTCCTCAATCGCCAGCTTATGGAGAGTTGTGAGCGCTTTGAAGGCAACTGGTTTGCTGACCGAGAGGAGGACGACAAGGCCTCCTTTGAGACTGCAGACCAGATCAACCTTCCTCACTCTCCTACGACCGAGAAGCAGCCTGCTGAACCATCTCTTCGCGACTGGTCCGATGACGGGTTCGAAGGTAACTGAATTCGCGCTCTTCCTCTGCAAAAAGCACAGGCCCTTTGCCCGCTGTTTCTGAAGTGTTCTCCTTCCTCCTTAATTCACAGATGCTGAAAATGCCGAGGACGAGGGTGAGGATGAAGACGAGAACGAGGGCGACAGGGTCCTTGACGTCAACCCTGTGTCCGTCGCCGCTCCTGTCACCCGTAAGCGGACAGGAAGTGACGCCCAAGAGCCTCCCGCCAAGAAAAGAAAAGCAGCCGAGAAGAAGAAGACGACCAAGGCGGTCGTGAAGAGAACAAAGCGAACAATCCCCTCCACCAAAGCGTAAGTTCCTTCTCGGTTAACTCCCAATTTTGTACTCTGCTGTTTCTCTTATCCTTCCTCTGCTTTCTTCTAATTTCTGATTTTTCCTTTCTCACCAGTGCTCCCTTGGATGCGAACGCTGCTTTCGCGCCTGACCAGGCCAAGAAACGAGCTGCCATTGACGTCGACAAGGTTGTCGTCCTTGAGGACGACGAGACCGACACCACCCACACGCAAACGGGGCCTGAGCAGCAGTCCCGCGCCGATCCAGATGCGCAAGACGCCGCTCACCAGGACAAGCCCCCTTCTCCTCCGGCTAGCGCCGCCGAGGAGCACCAAGAGGAAGACCAGGAGATGCGTGATGATGACGCCGCCGTCGAGCGGCAAGAAGCTGAACCTGAGCAGCCAGCCACAGGCGCTGCCGGACAAGCGGATCCCACTGCCGAGCAGCGGGTAGAAGATACAGTCATGACAGAGGAGTATCCCCTGAGCAGCGCGCAACCAGGCGCTGCACCGAGTAGCGCCCAACCAGATGCTGCACAAGGTGACGGATCCGTGGCGCCACCCATTGATCAAGGCACTGCACCGCCAGACTCCTCCTCGGTGCCGCAGACCAGGAAACAAGCCCTAGATGCTCTGAAGGAAGCAGTCGAGAAGAGGGCAGCCGAGAAGAAGGAAACCGAGACGCAGAAGATCGAGGAGCCAACCTCCGAGAAGCCACTTGCCCAGAAAGAGATAGCAAAGAAGAAAGCTGCCGACAAGCCGCCGCCGACATCAGCTGGACAGTCCAAGCAGTTGGTTATCCGCAACCCCAGTGCGGTTCCTGCCGCCGCTAACATAGCTGATCAGCCCCTCTACCTGGATTATATGGTGAAGGTCAGCCAACAGCGCCAGATTGGCCTTTCCGTCGAGGACCGGAAGATTGCTCTCACAAGAGGAAGGAAGGCCGTGGCGACGGACTCCAGGCCCCCGGCCCCCGTCTCCATTGCTTCTCGGGGAGCTCAGGATCAGGCGATATCATCCCAGAGCCTCGAGCAGGTACTCGACTTGGTTGGTTTCATCGATGCCAAGTGGGACAGCAAGCTTCTCGGCACAGACAAATGGCACGGCCTTGGCCTGGGCGACATCGATCATATGCGGGTCGACTGGAACAAGGTGGACTTGGGCTACAAACCCATGACCGTCTCCTCCAGCACCGCTACTCTTGCTGCCAAGATGTTCGTGCACCGCAAGAATGCAGAAGATCTCGAGCAGTCTTACGCGGTAAGTCTTAACTTGTCCTCTCCGAGTAGCATTTTTCTTCTCCCCTATCCGTTTTCATTTTCCTTTACCATCACCCAGTCCCCGAGATTCTGGCCGAGTAGGCGGATGCTCTCCCGAGTAGCCGCCTTCTCGGGTTGAATCTTCACTTCTCTGTCTAACTTGTTTTCTTTTCGCTTCTCAGGATAGCGTTTTGAAGCGGACCAGTCTGCATCGCCAGCTTCTCTGGAATCACGCTATCGCCAGGAGGCGAATTGCTGCACTGGAAAGAGAGAAAGCAGCTGCGGAGGCAGCCGGTAAGGATGCGAAGGATAGCACTCTGAAGCTGTCTGAGGTGGAAGGTACGCTTCTAGCCGCGCGGTTCTTGCGTTTTTTGTTTACGCCCGCTTCTGCTTTCTTGCGCTAACCTTTTCTACTCTGCAGGGAAACTGAAGGCCCTGGCTGACGAGCACGAGAACTGTCGCACCTTTGTTGCGAATGCCGAGACCACCATCAAGAAGCTTGAAGGTAAACCTCCGTCTACTCGGTTTTCCCTTGTGTCTGTTTCCTTTGCTTCTCTGCTAACCGTGCTTTGCTCTTTTCAGAAGATCATAAGAAGTTTGTTGTCGAGCATCGGGACTGTCTCAAACCTGCTGAGGTGCAGGTGCAACTGGCAAGCCAATCTGCCGCTCTGCAGAGCGAGCACGCTACTGAGATGGAGAAACTGCAACTCCAGCTGCAGAAGGCACTCCAGGATGCTGTCACGCTTGGTGAGGAGAGGGACAGAGTGATCGCCGAGAAGGCCAAGGCTGAGACAACCTTCAATGCTAAGATAAAGGCCCTTGAGCAAGAATGTGAAGTGCTGACGAAATCCAATGCTGGGCTCTTTTCTCAGCTGGATGGGCTCCGCCTGCTCGAGGAGAAGCACGTGTCCAATGAGGAAGAATGGAAAATCCAGCTGCAGCAGCTACGCCACGAGCTTCACAGTAAGTTTCCTCCTTTCTGCATCTTTTCTTCTCGGTTCTGCCTCTTCTCGGATCTTGTGACTAAGTTTCTCCCTTGCCTTTGTGCAGAAATCTTCCCTGATCTCGTGTCCGCTTGCGCGCCTGCTTTGGCCAAGGCCCGAGCAGCTCGCCTTGAGAAGGGCGAGGCCGCGAACACCAGAGCTGAGATCGAGGACAGCCTGCTGGTGATGCGAGGGCATTTCGAACGCCTAGCCGGCGTGGGCACCGACTTGGTGCGCGTCGGCTTCGAGCTCCACAAGCTGTTCTGGCCTGAAGATTCCCCGCCGACAACCATCGATGGCCTTGCTCTGAAGCTGCACAATGTGAAGGCCGAATTGAAGAAGTGGCGCACCTCGGGAGCTCGGGCAGGCGCTGATCTGATGCTACTCTGCGTCGCCTCCTGGTACGAGAACCTCAACATGCAGATCATCCGCGGAAAGCGCGACAATTCCAAGTGGGAGACGGACCCCAGCTGTGTGACCGCGCGCAAGCTAATTGCGCATGAGGTTGCGGAGTACGCGGACACGGCCACCTTCATCGACGGCCCCACCGAACCCGACACCGAGGTGGAGGAGGACGAGGACGCGGATGAAGAGACAGACTCCGAGCTGGAATCGGGCTTCTTCGATTCTCCCCAGAGCAAGGGGAAGGCTGCCGTCATCGCGAGTAGCGATGAAGAGGTCGAGGAGATCGACACCGCTGCCCTCGAGTTCGGCACCTCATCAGGAGCCGCACTCGACGACACGGTGCGCACCCACGCCCCCGAGACCGGCTCTGCTTCCGCGACAGCGCCCATCTCGGTGGCCACTGCTACCTCTGAGCAGCTCGCCACCGAGACTGACGCCGAGCAACCAAAGACTGCTGATGCCAGCGCAGAGGCGGACGCCACCAAGGCCACTGAGGAAGGCGAAGCAACCCAGGCGAGCACCGAGAACGCCCCCTCAAACTGAGTTTGATTTTATCCTGCAAGTTTCTTACTCAAACACTTATTAGATCCCCGGGATGCCGGGAGCAGATGTATCAGAGTATTTTATTCCGTTGCTACTCAATTTTATTCCCACTTTTGTTATTTCCAACTTAATCAATTTGTTCAACCTGGGCTGGATGCCGAGTTGCGTTATCATGCGAGTCCCCGAGTTGCATTTCTTATTCACTCTCCCTTTTCGTCTCAGCTCTACCCGCAACTTGTTGCTTTTTTGGTATTCGAGACAAGAGTTAAAGAGTAGAGCTGCAAATACTTAGCCGCTTAGAAACAATCATAGTAACGCAGCTCACCACTTAGCCGAAAAGACAATTCACAGAACAGTAATAACAACACCCTACTCGGTTCCTGCACTCTTCCTTTCCTTAGTAATTTTTCTTGTGCTCATGGACCTTTTGCTTGTTCTCTTGCTTGCCATGAAGCCGGGTTTCGGACAGCAGCAAAGTCGAAGAGTTGGCATGTAGGTTTAAACACAGTACTCAATATACCTTTGAATTTTGAAGTAGAGCAACCGAATAGGCAAAAGAGGTAAAGCCGAGTAAAAACACTTAGAGCAATTTTGTACGAGGGCAGTCCCCGAGAACAATTTCAGATTGCAGAGTAGAATTTCAACTCGGATAAGAGGGTACATACACATCTTTGCTTACGAATGAAAACGACGGAGTAGAGCTACATTCCAAGGGCGCTTGGTTTCCTCTCCGGATTTATCTGCCCTGTTCGCCTGTGGTGGGCGCACATCTACAAGATAGTAAGCATCGTTGTGCAGCGCTTTGCTCACAATGAAAGGCCCTTCCCATGGAGGAGACAACTTGTGCATCCCGGCTGTGCGCTGCACAAGCCTAAGGACCATGTCTCCTTCTCGGAAAACCCTTGGGTTCACCTTTCGGCTATGATAACGCCGCAGGTTTTGCTGGTAGATAGCCGAACGTGACAGAGCCAGCTCTCTTGCTTCTTCAAGCAGGTCAACGTCGTCTTCTCGAGCTTCTCTCGCCTCCACCTCAGTGTAGAGGGCTACTCGGGGGAGTCATGCTCTAAGTCTATTGGCAACACGGCCTCAGCCCCGTATACCAAGAAGAATGGCGTGTAGCCGGTTGACCGGTTAGGGGTAGTCCTTAGACTCCACAACACCGCTGGCAACTCGTCTAACCAACACCCAGGTGTTTTCAGCAGTGGCTCCATCAGCCTTGGCTTTATGCCTGCCAGTACCATGCCATTTGCTCTTTCAACTTGCCCATTGGAAGCGGGATGCACGACTGACGCAACATCTAGTCGGATATGCTTATCTCTGCAGAACCGCACCATTGCTCCCTCAGCAAAGTTTGTGCCGTTGTCGGTGATGATACTGTGCGGGTAGCCATATCTCAGGATTACATCCTTCACGAATTTCACAGCCGTGGCCCCATCACACCTCCGAATAGGTTTCACTTCAATCCACTTGGTGAACTTGTCCACCATGACCAAGATGTGAGTCATGTTGCCCCTAGCCGGCTGGAAGGGCCCAACCATGTCCAAACACCAAACAGCAAATGGCCAGGTGATAGGAATTGTTTTCAACTCGGAAGCAGGCATGTGAATCTTACTTGCGAACATCTGGCAGCCTGTGCACTTCCTCACGATATCCTCAGCTTGCTGCAGTGCTGTGAGCCAGTAGAAGCCATGCCGAAAAGCTTTCTGGACCAGCGCCCGAGAAGAGGCATGGTGCCCGCATTCTCCTTGGTGTATCTCTATCAGGATCTCTTCTCCTTCTGCTGGATCCACACATCGTTGCAGCACGACAGTGGCACTTCTCTTGTGCAGCACATCTCGGACAATAGTGTAGCCTTTGGATCTTCTCTGAATCTGCCTTGCAGTCACCTCATCTTCAGGTAGAGTACCGTCCCTTAGAAAGGATAATATGGGCATAGCCCAACTCGGTGTCTCCCGCGTGGGAAACACTGGTTCGTCCAGTTCCATTGGGACAGGCTCTTGTGGTTGCTCAGGGATAGTAGGAGCGCTTCTCTGAAGCCCAGACCGATTAGCAAGGACCTCCTCAATGAATGCGACAGTCCCCGGGTTAAGGACAGCAGTCCCCGAGTAAGGAGTGGCAGTCCCCGGGTTAAGGACAGCAGTCCCCGAGTGAGGAGTGGCAGTCCCCGGGTAAGGAGTGGCAGTCCCCGAGTAAGGAATGGCAGTCCCCGGGTAGGGAGTGGCAGTCCCCGGGTTAAGGACAGCAGTCCCCGAGTGAGGAGTGGCAGTCCCCGAGTAGAGGACGGCAGTCCCCAGGTTTCCTGCAGCACTCTCCCAGTCAATATCCATTGGATCAGATTCCTCACTTGGCAGAGAAGGAACAAATATGGACTCCGAGTTGGGAGAAGGCTTGATGGATGGCTTCCTCAAATGCTCCAAGGCGATTCCCGCCGGGATGGATTGCCGAGAAGATCCCAACTTGGATAACTCATCTGCTGCTTCGTTCTCTGCTCGGTGAATGTGCTGGAACTCACAACCTTCGAAAAACCCAGTCATAGACTGCACCAGGAAGCGATATGACGCCATGTTGGCATCTAGAGCATCCCATGTACCCGAGACTTGCTGCACCACCAGATCTGAATCTCCATAGCATATGATGCGCTGCACTCCAACTTCCTTGGCTACTCGCAAGCCATGTACCACTGCCTCATACTCTGCAACATTGTTGGATGCCTTGAAGTGAATCTGCAACACGTACTTGAGTTGATCTCGCTTGGGTGACGTAAGCACAACACCAGCACCAAGGCCTTCCTTCACCTTTGAGCCATCGAAGTGCATCTTCCAGTAATTGGAAACTGGAGCAGGAGGTTCATACTGCACCTCGGCCCAGTCCACAAGAAATTCCGCCAGGATCTGAGACTTGATGGCGTCTCTTCTCGCATACGCGGCTAGCTCAATCGCCCACTTGGCTACTCTGCCACTCGCCTCCTTGTTACCCATGATGTCCGAGATGGGATCAGAGCTCACGACAGTGATGGGGTGCTCTTGGAAATAGTGTTTCAGCTTCCTGGCACCTAGGTACACACCGTAGGTCATCTTCTGGTAATGCGGATAGTTTTGCTTGGAACTGGACAGCACTTCACTGAGATAATATACTGGGCGCTGCACACTCTTGCCTTCTTCTTCTCGTTCCACCACAATCACCACGCTGACTACTCGGTTAGTCGCAGCAATGTACAGCAGCATTGGCTCCTTGGGTAGCGGACTAGCCAAGATGGGAGCACTAGCCAGCATTGCTTTCAGCTCATTGAATGCCACGTCCGCTTGCGGAGTCCAGACAAACTTGTCACTTTTCTTCATTAGCTGGTATAGAGGCAGGGCCTTCTCGCCCATTCGGCCCAGAAAACGACTCAGAGATGCCAAACAACCTGTGAACTTCTGCACATCTTTCAGTGATCTCGGTAAAGACATGCTCTCAATAGCTTTTATCTTTGAAGGATTGGCTTCAATGCCCCGACTAGAAACCAGAAAACCGAGTAGCTTTCCAGCCGGTACACCAAAGGTGCATTTACTCGGATTCAGTTTCATTTTGTACTTGCGTAGGTTAGCAAAGGTTTCCTCCAGGTCGGCAAGCAGAGTATGTGTTTTATTCGTTTTGATGACAATGTCATCTACGTACACCTGCACATTCTTGCCGAGCTGGTCGTGCAAGCATTTCTGCATGCATCTCTGATAGGTTGCACCCGCATTCCTCAAGCCAAAACACATGACACGATAGCAATAAGCCCCGTACGGGGTAATGAAAGCAGTCTTTATTTGATCAGCAGGGTTGAGTGCAATCTGGTGAAAACCAGAGTAGGCATCTATGAAGGACAACAGTTCACAACCAGCAGTGGAATCGATCACCTGATCGATGCGAGGTAGCGGGAAAGGATCCTTGGGGCATGCCTTATTCAAGTCGGTGTAGTCGACACACATGCGCCATGCAGTGGCAGCCTTGGGATCTTCCTTCTTCTTCTCGACCATGACCGGGTTGGCTAGCCAATCCGGATGCAGCACCTCCATGATGAAATTGCTTATCAGTAACTTGGTGATCTGGTCACCAATGGCCTTCCTTCTCTCATCTCCGAAGCGGCGCATAGCCTGCTTCACTGGTTTGGCGTCAGGACGCACATGTAATGAGTGCTCAACCAACTCCCTCGGGACTCCTGGTAGATCTTCATTGGACCAGGCGAAAACATCCCGATTCTCACGGAGGAAGTGGATGAGCTCGCTTTCCTATTTCTCCGCCAACCCGGAGCCAATGATGGCTACGCGGTCGGGGAATTCGGGGTCAACTTGGACCTTCTTTGTCTCCTTGGCAGCCTGAAAAGCGGTCCCATGCTGGGTACTCGGCACGCCTTGCGCGCTAGCTTGCGCGGATTGCGCCATGGCCACCACCTCATACATCTTCTTCTTCTCAGCAGCAATCACCATCGACTCCGCCAACTGGGAGCTAGCAGAGGCACACTCCATGGACTTCTTGTAATCACCAGAGATAGTAAGGATGCCATTGGGACCAGGGATCTTCATCTTCAGATATGCAACATGGGTAGAGGCCATGAACTTGCTCAGAGCAGGCCTGCCGAGTAGAGCATGATAAGGACTTTGATGATCCACCACCTCGAACTGCAGGCGCTCTGTGCGGCAGTTATCCCTGGTGCCGAATAGCACATCGATGCACACTCGGCCAATCGGGTTGCACGAGATCCCGGGCACGATGCCATGGAAGGTGGTCTTGCTAGGCAGCATCATGTTCTCGGCCAGGCCAAGCTTCTCGAGTGTGTCTTTGTACACAATGTTGATGCTGCTGCCGTTGTCGATTAGCACCTTGCTGAACCTCACATTCTTCTCGGGACCCAGGAAGGTAGGATCCAGCACCAAGGCATAGCTACCCGGATTGGGCATCACCTTGGGATGATCTGCTCGGGTCCACCTGATCTCCTGGTCACACCAATACATGTAGTGAGGGACAGCAGGAATCACTGCATTGACCTCCATGGCCCGCCTGTGCTGTGATTGCTTGTCGACTGGCTCAGAAGTGAAGATCATGTAGCTCTCATGGTGCTCTTGGTACTGATTGGAGCCTCCGCCCCCATTGTTGCCGTTGTTGTTGTTGCCCTGGTAGTTGTTGTTGTTGCCTCTGTTGTTGTTGTTGTTGCGGTTGTAGTTGTTGTTGTTGTTGCGGTATCTCTCATTGTTGAAGTTTTGGTTGGCTCCTAAAGCCACCTGGTTCACATTCTCTCTTCTCGGGTACACTGGCGGCCGAGCTGCGGGTGCGCGAGTAGGCTGCACATTGGCATTGGCTGCTGGTAGAGGAGGAGGAGGAGGCAAGCCATCACTCTTGATCGCCTCCCACCACTCGCACTGCCGAGTAGTGTGGTTAGCAGGCCTCGAGGGGTGGTGAGTGTGAAATCTGCATGGGCCATCCTTCATGTCATCAAAGACAAACTTCTTCGGCTGCTCGGAGTTCCCGCTACCCGACTGAGAGGTGCGAAATGGCTTCTTGTTGCCTTGGCTCTGGTTCTGGTTCTGCCCGTAGGCTCCAGCAGGTTTCTGCCTCTGGCTGCCACCAGCTCCAACAGTCACTGCATTCACCTCTTCAGGATCGTACCGAGTATCTACTCGGCGCTTGTTGCGGAACTCGTTGCGCTTGCCGTTGCTGAAGTTTCTTCTCGGCTCAGAGGAGTCCATCAGTGGCTGGGTGGGATCACCAAGTGCGTACTGATCCGCAATCTTGATAGTCTCTGCCGGAGTGTTCGGCATCTCCCTCTGCAATCTCTGCCATAGCATGCTGCCATGCCTGCATCCCTGCGCAAACCAAGTAATGGCCTGTGCTTCATTCACACCCTCACAAGTGTTCCTCAATGTACTCCACCGAGTAAGATACTCGCGGTCTGTCTCGTCTTCTCGCTGCCTGCAAGCGGATAGCTGCTGTGGCCTATTCGGCCTCTTGTATGTGCTCGTGAAGTTGCTGATGAAGGCATCCGAGAAGTCCAGCCAGCAGTTAATGCTATTCTTGGGCAAGTTGTTGAGCCAAGTGCAGGCTGGACCCTCTAGCATCTGTGGAACATAGCGCACAGCCCATCTTCTGTTGCCATTCGCGATATGGACCGCGGTGACATAGTCATTGAGCCAATCTTCAGACTTGGTGCTGCCATTGTAGCTCTTGGTGCCTCTTGCGAGCTGGAAGTTCTTCACGGAGGGCTCGTTCATGATGCGCGGGCCAAAGCACTCGGGGCCAGGAGGACCCGTGCTCTCCAGCCGCGCCGACAAGCTGATCCGGTCCAACTGATGCCTCGCATCTCCTGGTGCCAACATGCGCTCGCCAACACGATCATGGACATCATAGCCAGCCATCTCCATGGCCGAGTAGCCATCATCATACCTGTCCACCTGCACAGCTGCAGGCTGCTCCGCCGGGTTGGCGACTGGTACCACTGGGCGCGGCTGCTGCCTCTGCCGAGTAGGCTGAGCTGCGGGTTGCCGAGAAGGACCTGGGCGTGCAGCTTCTCGGACACGGCTTTGAGCTTGATGGGCTTGAGAGCCTGCTCTTGCAGCGTTGTGTTCCTGCCCGGGCTGCTGCGGCACAGCAAGCTGTTTCGCGGCAGCAGCCGGGTCATACACCTGCATTTTCCTGTCTCTGCCCGAACGCCCGCTGCGGCTCTTCTCGCGGCTGGGATGCGGAGACGAGGCCTGATCGTTAGATCTAGCCACGTGCGAGTGAACCACCTGCGAAGCCCCAGCACCCGGGTTGGCCTTTCGGAACTCCTCATTCTGCCTAGCAGCCTCCAACACCAACTCGTTGAGCCTTTCCTGCTGCCTAAGACGCGCATCGCCATCTAGGCGAGGCAACTCGGCAGCTACAGCTTCTGCAGCTCTAAGTGTCTTGGCGGGCGTGCTATATCTGGGCCTAGTGGAGGTGTTTGCGGTGGCGGACTAAGCAGGAGCCTCTACAACTGTCGCCATCTCGGCACCAAGATTGCGCCGAGTGGCACCTACTCTGCTAGGCCTCCTAGCAACTGGCGTGAAGCCGTGAGCCTTGTTGTACTCGAGCTGATCTAGACTCAACTCCAACCTCACCTTATCCAACTCCGCCTGCTCGGCAAGCAGCTCCAGGCGTTGCCGCTCGAGCTGCTCCCTCATGGCCAGGAGCTCGATGTCGGTGGGGGTTGGCATGCCAGGCCGCGTGGCCGACGCGGGAATGACCGTAGACGTGGAAGGCGGCAAGTTGCTCTCCTTCTCGTAGGGCCGGTGAACCCTGCCACCAGCCGGTGCATCAATCTCCTCGACGACGGCCGCAGCGCCAGCAGCGGCTGCGCCAGTGTTTGCCGCCAAGCCCGTCACCATCACCTCAGCGCAGTTCGCAGAGCGGCACGCTGGCCTTCCGCGAGCAGCGATCACCGCGGGAGGATCCTCCGCGTCATGCACCATCTCGGGATATGCGCGGTTGGCGACGGTGGCGACGTAGACAAGGTGAGAGCCGAAGGAGATCACCGAGCCGCCCTCCGGCATGGCCCTGCCGCCGAAATCGCCGGCGTTGTCGGTGACGAAGTCGAAGGAGCCGAATCTGTGGACAAGGCCACAGACCACGCGCTCCGCTGAAGAAGATCCCGTCCGAACAGAAACTCCAACCAGCGCCGCTGGTTGCCCCACGGTGGGCGCCAACTGTCATGGTGGTGTCACGGCAGATGCCATGGGATGGCTAAAGATGTGGGGACGAAGGACGCTGGAGGTGCTCGGGGAGGGATCACGCGACGAGTAGCCGCGTGAGGTACGAAGTAAACACTGCAAACAACGCGATCTACCCAGGTTCAGGGCCCTCGTGAGGAGGTAAAACCCCTACTCCTGCCTTTCTTTGTGTATTCTGGTGTCTCACCGAGTAGCCACAGTACAATGTTCTTGCTACCGAGTAGCCACTATGCTCTCTAGATGATGAACTAGGTCAAGAATTAGGTCACCAAGTGTTCGATCTCAACATGCCCCTCGCAGGAGGCGGCGGGGCACCTTATATACACGGTGCCCAGCCGGATACGTCCAAACATGGACAAGTGTCGACATAGTGTGCACATCGTCCTTCTTCCGGGTTCCCGCTGACAGCTTTGGTTCCTAATCTTGGCTGCATCTGGAAAGTCGTTGGGCAAAACAAGGGGACAGACTGGTATCACTGTGCCAAACACAGAGTAGGCCCCCCTTATCCTGCCACGGCCTGCTTCCACGCTGTCACTGTCAGGCAGGCCGGTCCCAGATGAACAGTAGTTCGAATACTGCCAAGTACGGACCCAGGATACGCGGGATCCTGTGTCAGAACGGCTCCTTTGACTTTCTGGCCCGAGTAGGTTCCCGCCAATTCTACTCGGGCCAACTCTTCTACTCGAATGGATGGAACTTGATTGATATCTCCTTCCGGTCATCTTGAGGTGAGACCGAGTAGCAGTCGACCGGGTAGCAAGTACCGGGTAGTCGGCTACTCGACCAAACCTCTCTTCTGTAAGTCGCCTTTAGCACTTGACTTTACCCTACTCGGGGGTAACCCCCCGACAGGTATGATGGAATCTACTCTAAATTTTCCCCAAGTGTGGAACCAGAGTTTATCGAATCAGTAGAAATTCGTAGTCTTGAAGAAGGTTAATTGTATTAACGGTGTCGTTTACCGATGTTGACCAAGTGTGGAACCTGAAAACAAGCACAAACTCTCTCCTGCCCAACTTTCCGGAAGGTTGTCAATCTTCTGGTCTTGCTGAAAACAGGAGAATTAAACGTATAGAGTCTTGGAAAGTAATTAAAGTAAAAATGGTACAACAAGGAAACAATGATGAAAAGTGCTTAAAATAAGGTTGTACTTATGAGGAAAATAGTACCGACGGCCATAGGTTCACTAGTGGTGTCTCTCCAAAGAAAATAAACATGTTGGGTGAACAAATTGCAGCTGGGCAATTGACAAATCGTGAATGTATAAGAATATTATTATGACGAGATAAAGTTCACGGGTTCTAACATTGTAGGCATTACGTCATGGCATATGGACCGCTATCCAGCATGCATCCATATCTAAAATTCTAACTCAAGAAATCTATCTAGCAAATCCCTTGGTATTAAGTTGCAGCAACAAAGTGATTGCTATGTGTAAAACAGACAAATGCATTAAGAACAATACGTCATGGAAGAAGTGGTTCCCATCCGTAGACAAGAGAACCGATGTTTTCTCCCTAGGGCAACAACACGTCCTCCCCCTGCATGTTTCTATCACTCAAGCTTAGGCAATAAGGAGGCAAGGACCCACTATCTAGCATATAAACACTCTCTTGGAGGTGAAAAAAACTACGTGACCAAGGTAATCATAAACACCGGAGATAATTGCAAGACAAGATTAAAACTCTCTACAAATATAAGTGAAGCATATCAAATTGACATGAACAAAATAATCGTAATCTCATGGTTCATTAGATCCCAGCAAACACAAAATGCACAATTACATAACGGTGGTCTTGATCATGTGAGGCATCTCACGAGACTCTAAACATGGAGGCATAGGGTACATAACAACCATCTAACTATTGCTATGTATTCATAGTCCCGAGATGAACTACTCACGCATATGTCCCGATCATGGCAATGTAGAGGCCTCCGGTGACGATTCCCCCCTTCGGTAGGGTGCCGGAGCAGGACTCCAGAAGCCTAGATTGGGCTTTCGAGTTGACGACTCCTCTCTGTATGTTTTGTGGAAAATAACTCTGTCTGTGGTGTTTTTAGGGTTGAAAGCAATTTATGGGCGAAGAGGGGACGAGAAGCGGTGGCCAGAGTCAAAGGGGCCCACCAGGCGCGGCCAAGGGAGGGGTTGCGCCTGGCACCCTCTTCGTGGCCCCCTAGCACCCCTCCGGCTCTTCTTTGAACTCCGTCTCCTTTCCGGGAAAAAAATGATCTTCGTGGATTTTCAGCCCTTTTCGAGAATATTTCCTTAAGAACTTTTTTTAAATAGGAAAACAACAGAAAACAGCAACTGTCCTGGGGAACCTTGTTAATAGGTTAGTCTGTGGAAACATCCGTAAAACGGAAGAAAAAATGTGGAAAACAAAAGGTCTTGGGTAGAAAATAAGCATGGAGCATAAAAATTATAGATCGTTTGCAACGTATCATCGTGCTCATGCTAAATATAGATTGTCTAAAAATAAAAGGGTTAAATTTGGTGTTGGTCATGATAAACTAACCGAGGATCTAGAGAAGATCACCAAGTATCACAAGGCATTGGAGGGTGAACACTCAACCCTCACGAAGGTAATGAACAACTTCAAATTCAACTAGATAAATTTAATGAACCTAGTTCCTCTTCTTCTTCTTCTTCTTGTGAGCATGCAAATATTCTTGAGGAAAATGCTAGGTTGAAGGATGAGATTGCAAGGCTTAAGGGAAAGGGCACTATTGTTGATAATGTTCAAGCGACAAGACCACATGGGATAGAAGGACTTGGTTATGTTTCAAAGAACAACAACAAAAATAAGAAGAACAAGAAGAAGGCCAAGCCCGCACAACCAAAGAAGAATATTGTTGTGAGTGGTGTTGTCATTAGGGATGAAACCACTCGTAATAACTTCGTGGGAACTAACAACCCTCGCCACATCTTATTTGTTGATTACTATGGTGGTGTGCATGCTAAATATGTTGGTCCTTATGTTTATTACATTGATTACTCTATTTGGGTTCCCAAGACCCTTGTGGCTAACATGAGAGGACCCAAATTGGGTCCTAACTCAAGTCAATGATCTCTTGTGATACTATGCTTCCGGTGGGTCAAAATGGATACTTGATAGTGGGTGTACAAGTCATATGACCGGAAGCAAGGAGCCTATGACGGAGTTGAGACACAAAATAAATCAAGAAACCATCACTTATGGATATAAGTCAAGATCTGAGGTAACGGGTTTTGTCAAGGTTGTTGTTTCTCCTAATATCACCCTTGTAAATGGCATGCTTGTCGAATACCTCGGTTACAATTTACTTTCAGTTCATGCTTTAGGGAAGATGGGTTTATCCATCTTATTTGAACCTAACATAATGGTACTTTTGTGGAGCAAGACTCTTTACGTCGCTTTTGTTGGACATGTCGAAAATGAGTTGTATGTGGTAGACTTTTCGGGGTCAACCAACACTCAAGCGATGTGTATTTTTTGAAAGGCGGACGTGCGGTGGTTGTGGAATCGCCGTTTATTCCATGTTAACATGCGAACTTTGCAAAGTCTTCACAAGGGTGGCCACGTCCTCAAACTAAAAGAAAATGTTTCCTTTGCCAAAGATCGTATTTGTAGGGCTTGTGTTGAAAGAAAGATGGTGTCGTTCCCGAAGCTAGTCTTGGTGTGAAGAAGTATTGCTTGGTGATTGTTGATGACTATTCAAGATATACTTGGGTTTATTTCTTTAGGTTGAAGAGTGAGAACCAACAAGCCGTCATTGACTTATCCAATCAAGTTCAACGTCAACATGGTGTCCCTATATTGGCCATTAGGAGTGACAATGGATCCGAGTTCAAGAACTACACCCTAAATGAGTTTCTTAGTAAAGAAGGATTTTTTCATGAATATTCCGATGCTTATACCCCTCAACAAAATGGTGCTCTACTTACGGAAAGGCTTAAACAAGACTCCATATGATATCCTCGTCGAAAACAAACCAAATGTCTCCTACTTCCGAGTCTTCGGTTGTAAGTATTTCTATTTGGTAAAAGGAGTTCGTTTGTCTAAATTCCAATCTAAAACCCTTAAGGGTACATTTGTTGGTTACGGTGCCGAATCCCACACTTATAGAGATTTTGACAAGTACTCATGGATTATCATTGAATCTAGTAGTGTGGTGTTCGAGAAAAATGATGGCTCCCAAGTGGCGCAATTTCATGTTTCTAATGTAGATGTTGAATACCCTTAAGATGCCACAAGAAGAATTGGTGTGGGATTTTTAATACCCATTAAGGGACACCTTTTGGTGGATCGAGAAGAACTATGCTGTACTCAAGTGGAGCCCTCATCTACACAAGAAAATCAAGCCAATAGAGAAAATGAAGCGCTGATGTTGACGTGATCACACGCTCGTGGGGAGACCCCGGGTGGAAGGTACGATGTAGTCTAGTGTAAATTTTCCCCCAGTATGGAATCAGAGTTTATCAAACCAGTATAACTTGATAGTCTTGAAGAAGGTTACTTGTATCAATGCCGCCATTTACTGATGTTGATCAAGCGTGGAACATGCACCCAAGCACAAACTTTCTCTTGCCCCAACTTTCCGGAAGGTTGTCAATCTTCCAGTCTTCCTAAAAACAGGAGAATTAAACATATAGAGTCTTGGAAAGTAATTAAAGCGAAAACGGTACAACAAGGAAACTATGATTAAAATGCTTAAAAGAAGGTCGCAAATATGAAAAATAGGACCGAGGGCCATAGGTTCACTAGTGGTGTCTCTCCAATGAAAACAAACATGTTGGGTGAACAAATTACAACTGGGCAATTAACAAATCATGAACGTAAAATAATACTATTACGACGAAGTAAATTTCACGGGTTCTAACATTGTAGGCATTGTGTTAAGGCATATGGACCGCTATCCAGCATGCATCCATATTTAAAAAACCACCTCAAGAAAGCTATCAAGCAAATCCATTGGTATTAAGTTGCAACAACGAAGTGATTGCATGTCTGCAACAGATAAATTGCATTAAGAACAATACGTAATATAAGCAGTGGCTCCCATCCGTAGACAAGAGCATCGCAGCTTTGTCCCTAGTGGCAACAACACATCCTCCCCCGCACGTTTCTGTCACTCAAGCGCATGCAACAAGGTGGCATGAACCCACTATCTAGCATATAAACCCTCTCTTGGAGGTGAAAACAACTACGTGGCCAAGGTAATCATAAACACCAGAGAGCATTGCAAGACAAGATTAAAACTCTCTACAAATATAAGTGAAGTATCTTAGATTGACATGATCAAAATAATCATAATCTCATAGTTCATCAGATCCCAACAAGCACAACATGCACAATTAAATAATGGTGGTCTCGATCATGTGAGGCAGCTCACAAGACTCTAAACATGGAGGCATAGGGGATAGAACAACCATCTAGATACTGCTATGGACCCATAGTTTCGAGATGAACTACTCACGCGTCTGTCCAGAGGCAATCATGGCGATGTAGAGGCCTCTGGTGACGATTTCCCACCTCCGGCACGGTGCTGGAGCACGACTCCGTAAGCCCTAGATTGGAATTTTTAGGTAACGACGCATCTCTGTATGTTTCATGGAAAATAACTCCGTCCTCGTGACTTTTAGGGTTAAAGGAAATTTATAGGCGAATAGGGGACTTGAGGCGGTGGCCAGGGTCCCTAGGGGCCCACTAGGAGTGGTCTAGGGGGACGCGCCTGGCACCCTCCTAGAGGCACCTGGTTCCCCTCCGGGTCCGCTTTGGACTCCGTCTTTGTTCCTGGTAAAAAATGACTTCCGTGGATTTTCACCCCTTTCCGAGAATATTTCCCTCGGAACTTTTCTGAAATAGAAAAACAGCAAAAAAACATCAACTGGCCCAGGGCATCTTGTTAATAGGTTAGTCAATTAAAACATCCTGAAAACGAAGGGAAACATGTGAAAACATGAAAATAACATAGGGTATTGGATAGAAAACAAGCATGGAGCATAAAAAATTATAGATACGTTTGCAACATATCAGCATCCCCAAGTTTAACTCATGCTCGTCCTCGAGTAGGTAAGTGATAACAAAATAATATTTGAGGTGACATGAAGCCAACACAAATCTTGATCAATGTTATGTAAAAGCATTGCAAGCTGAGATCAAAGTACTTTAGCAAAGGCATGATAAATATTATTTCAACTAATGTAAACTTAGCAAACATGTTGCACATCAAAAGTAAGACAAACAAAAGACAATCAATAATGAAGCATTGAAAGCAATAAGTTTGTTTCAATCATAATGAAAAACATAATAACATGGTATCCCGTGTGTCCTTTGTGTGGTAGAAAAACATAAATACCATGACATCTTCAAAGTTTAAATGGTGACTAGATACATATAATTTAGGAACAAGCAATACCACAATCATGAATCAATCACTAAATTCTGGGACTGTGCACATTATACCCAGAATGACAACTATGCTCTCTCAATTGGTGCATACATTAAGAAGATGAAGATACAACATAAAAGTAAAAGAAAGGAGCTTCACAGAGGGAAGTAAGGATTACTCATGTGCTACAACTTTTTATGTAGTAAAACAGAGATTGAAAACAAATTTTGAGAGAGGTGTATGTCTATGTCAACGAATGCTACCAAATGATCTATCATCTTTTCAAGTTTAATGGCTTCAAGAGCGACTTCCATAGGAGAATCATAAATTTCCCTGTCTCCTTGTTTTCACAAGCTAAGTTTATGATTTCTCAAGTCCATAGTGTGAGGAGATTTTATTGTTATTGTTGTGCCTTAGTTTGGGATGGGCACCCAGATGCCTGATCTTTTTGCAAAATTAAGGACTAGGACATTATTCATGCTAGTAAGGTGTGAAGCCATCAAACATGAAAACACAATAAAGCATTCAATACTTCCTCATGAGCTAAAACAGGAACACAAAACATGTAATAATTTTAAAGGTTTAAAGGTAGCACATGAGAAATTTACTCGGAGTGGCTGTGAAATACCACATATAGGTAGGTATGGTGGACACATTTGGCAAACTTTAGTTTATGGGAGTTGGATGCACGAGTAGAGCTAATACTCAGTACAGGGTGATGGCTAGCAAAAGACTGGGAGTGGCCAACTAAGAGAGCAGTAACGGCCATAATCATGCATAGCGACAAAACAACATTAATCAAAACATGAAGTGATATTACAAGTCAAAAACTAAATGATCATCAAGGCTAGAGGTGACTTTGTTTATAGTCATAACATGGTGTGAGCATGCACCATGTCAATCCAAGTAAAGCATTTAAAGGAGAATACCACAATACCATGCTTCAATATGAGGAAACAACACATGATTAAATTCAATGGAACATTAAGCACTCTGAGCTATTTGAGTCAAATCATGATACATCATAAATAACTAAGCACACAATTAAAATAACATCTAACATGACATGCAAAATTCTAAGCCATAGTCAACGCAAGCTTCCTTTTCCACCACTATAAGTATGAACCAGTTTAATCTTTTCCAACACCAATTAACTTATTTGAAACAACTTCCAAAGCAAATAATCATTAAATACCAGAGAGCTAATCATATATAACTTAAGCAAACGAACAAGATCTGAACAAAATTTGAGTGAACAAGATCTAAACACAGTACTAGCAAAACCAAACATTAACATAACAATAACAGTGAAAACTAGAGTGTTCTAGGCAATGAAAAATGGAGCGCGTCTCTCTCCAAACTAAAATATTCTAGGATCCAACCATAAGAGTGATAAGGATGGTCACGAGTCATGTATGACTCTTTCCTGGGGGGGGGATGATGTAGTCCCACCAATTCCACCAAGTTCGTCTACCACACCTATTGGACCCATGAGGCGAGCACACGCAAAGGCTATGCAAGAAAGATGATCTCACTCTTATCCCTATATGAATTCAGTGACTTGCTGAATGGTGTGCCACCTCATGGAATGAACCTATGTGTGCTCAGGTATGATCCCCCATTGGAGCCCCAAGACGGTGTCCAAGAAGCTCGAGAAAAGGATCAAGGAAGTCGTCAAGAAGATGCACAAGAAGAAGAAGAAGAGAAGAAACCCTAGGCAGTTGTACTACCGGTGAAACCAGCGGTACTACCTTTGTGTCCTAAGGTCCTAGGGAGTGGTACCATCGTTGCTGCTACCTTCCAAATGGACTTTGGGAACCCCCTGCCGGTACCACCACCAGTTTTACTGCTTAATGCCCAAGCAACGGTACTACTGCCCCAGCTTCCGCCTAAATGGCTCTCGGACACCCCCTCTCGGTACTACCTCTGCTTCCCGTGGTACTACCGCTATTGCGTGGCCTGTGCACTCAGATCCGAGTCCTTTGACCCTTGTATCCACCCTTCCACCTAACCCTTGCACCTAGACAATAAAATAGTGCCCCATGGGCTCAGATCTAGGGTTGGAAATGATATTTGAGATTTGAGCTTGGTTCTTTGTTCCTCTTGTGAGGCTACTACTAATATGTGTATCTAGGACCATATCAAGGCTACTCCATTTACCTACTAATTTGGATCATATCAAGGCTACACCGAAATATCCGCCCTTTCCCCTTGGGATCCAGTAGGAGTTCTTCTAATCTACCTCAACTGACCCATGAGGCTCTATTGGCGTGGCGGACCGGCCACTAGTGTTAAATTGGTTTTTGACAAGGTGAGTTCAGATCGATTGATTGTTCCATAGGAGGCCATTGCGGTATAGTTGATGGGGAATCGAATCCTTCAGTTCGCGCTATTTAGCGGTTACCTTGTTTTCCCTATTCGACCCCCCTCGTGTTCATCCCCGTGTTCTTCGTGTTCTTGGTAAATTCGTGAGATCGGTCCCTAATACGTCATAATCGTATCCTTAATTTCTGATGTTCCATGTTGTTTTCTTATTGTTTCCCACATGTTTGCTATACAATTTATGCCATTTTTATCGATTTTCCGGACTAACCTATTGACAAGATGCCACAGAGCCAGTTCCCTGTTTTCTGCTGTTTTTAGTTTCAGAAAAGTTGTTCTGGAAATATTCTCGGAATTGGAAAATTTGAATCCCGGAAGTCTTAGAATTCCTGAAGGTTCCACGGAGTCCAGAAGAGACCCGGAGGGGGGCCACAGGGGGGCCCACACCATAGGGCGGCGCGCCCCTGGCCGCGCCATGGGGTGGTGTGCCCCCCCCCCGTCCTCCACCGCCTTTGCCCTTTCGCCTATTTATTCCCCCCGAGACATAAAACCTAAATATATCCCACTTCGTCCCGAAAAACACCCGAGGCCGCCGTCATCGTCTGTCACGACCCCGGACCCAAAGGTATATATACTGTTATGCGCTTCTAGTCATGGACCCACAAGGGCTTCAGGGTTACCAGCCCCGGCCGCAACAAACAACGGCAGGCAGACCGGATTCATCGGCACGCAGGCCGGATCACCACGGTACTACTACTCCTTGCGTCCATGCTAGTCATAACCAACTATGCATATCAAAGCGTCCACGAATCGTATGGCACTGAAGGAACGGGACCAAAGCTATACAGAGATGCTATATGTCCAGAAAGTGCAACAACAATCGAGCGTTACTGGGTTACCAAGCCCCAGGCCGAATCACATCGGCATGCGTGCTCGGAAATGGATCATCGGCACCACAACCCCTCGACTATGACAACTATGCAGGCATAGCCAAAACTCTATAACAATGAACTCAAAACCAACAACCGATCAAAGCAGCACTCTAGACATGGAAGCTGTATTGAACATGTATTACTAGAGTAGCTTTACAAACAGAGGTCACATGACCCAACATTACATCAGACAACGGAAGGAAAATTATGTTGCTAATCAACAAGAACCAAAAAGGCCTAAGAGGCCGCAACATAAGGCGACGTCCCAGCCCATAGATTCCAGGATGCTACCTGGGAACCCCAAACTACTCGTCGATGTCCACGTCGGAAACACCACCACTGGAATGGAAACTTCACCTGAACCAAAATTAAGCAAACCTGAGTATGGGAGGTACTCAACAAGACTTAGTTAACCTATTCTATATGTGTTGTTTCGTAAAGGGTTTTATGAAGGTTGATTTGAGTAAAGCAATCTTTATTTTCCAAATCGAGGAGGAATAGAACGTCTCATAGAAGGTTTTCAAAACAGCTGAGAAACTCACTACTGTAATCATCATCTTTTCAATCCACCAACATCAATACCCAGCATCTCACATGCTACAAGGATCACCCCTCTCGGCATCTCTGAGGAGGCACCCTTCAAACATTGTCTCCATGCTTTGTCAACATCTTTTATGCCACATTCAAGTTATCTATGGTCTTTGCATTCACCAAGTCGTCATTAACCGTGGACACGGCTTTTCGAAAAGATTGCCCTTCGGGGATGTACACTTTACCCACACGTACTATCCGACTCTTAGCGCCACATGTACGCTCTTCCATGGAACGCGGCAGAGGGTGGCTGGCCACAACCTTTACCTTACCCGACCCTATCCATGAGTCAACCCAAGACAGGGCCACCCCGTCAACAGGGAGTTGGCCTTTCTCCTGACGGCACCTGTCTCTGTGAGGCAGGATCAAGATCTATGTACGTCCGTCACTTGGCCCCGGTCACTCCCTAGCGGAGCATTTGGTTTCAAAACCGTTTAAAAGGTTTTATTTTCGTTGCCGAATGGAAATCTCAAACTACATGACTCATGGATCTGGCCAAACAAGTTAGTTGGTAGAGCGCGGTTACTTAGACCCCGCGTGCGGTTGCACGCTCAGTCTTGGCTTCCGCTCGAGACCTTAATCCTAGGGTTGGCGAGTATAGGACGAACAACCACTTCCCAAGTGGCCTCCCATACCAGCCTTAATCAAGTTAACCATACAATACTCATCTTACCACGTCATCATATCATACTAGGTTATCGCAACTCTGATTCATCAACCGGATGGAGAAGAGGTAACAGACATGTATGACTAAGCGAAGCAGATATGAGGCTCTGGCGATGCGCAGAAGCAAATCTATGGCGGCTAGGAGCAGTGGATCAGGATATTGAGGTAATGCAGTATATAGATGAACTATATCTACTGACATGAAATACTTTGGAATCAAATGCAAAGTACGAGAATCAAATATCGTTGGAAAACATATATGAGAAGATAAGAGGTTATGCTTGCCTTGGTTATAAGGAAACCAGACAGAGGCTTCAGGAATAAGTGCTTAACTTGTCGGTTAAGATCAAGTATTTGTCAAAGGAGTTGCTGGCCTTCCCTTCGGAGTCGCATTCTACCGAGGGGGAACAACACCGAAAAGAAGAACAACAATCAAACATGGCATCGATGCAATGCACAATATGTATGCATGAGCAAGTTAATGCACTGAAATAAATCCCTAAACATGTTTGTTGGGTTGCTAGGGTCCGTATGTCAATTATGAAATTTAACAGAAACTAGCCCGAAATAGACCTCGGAGGGGCACTTCGGGCAATTCTGAAAGCGAGTACAATTTTAATTGCTCAAATGGGTTTGAAAAGATCATAAACATGTTGCATTTGTCATTTTGAGAATTTTGGTATATAACTTGTAATATTCTAATTTTATTGAATAAAAACTTATTTTTTCCATTTTTAAATGAATTAAATAATATTAAATAATGCTAATTTTTGAACTTTGTCAAACATGTGTGAAAATGACATATTTGGGTAGAGTTTATTTTTCTGAACAAAACCATTTTTTTATTATTTTTCTGATGTGTAAAACAATAGTTATTAAATTTACAAGGTTAAACCATTTTCTATAATTTAATAAAGGGTGGGGCCCACGTGTCAGTGCAATATTCATTTTTCAAAAACAGAGAAAATCCGCAATGTGGTCAGCGTGACGCAGGGGTGACATCACCCTACCTTGATCTTCACAGATGAGCTCAAATCCGGCGATTTCGCGCGCTATTCACGAATCAAATGGTACCACGACGGAGAGGAGCTCGAGGGAAACCTAGGAGTGGCGGCGCCGCTATCTAATTGCCGTCGGAAGCTCACCGGCAACGAGGAACCACGGCGGCGGACGATGAAGCTCGGCGCGGGGACGGTACGAAGGAAGAGGGAGGGGATGGAGGGGTCCTGGAGAACCCCGTGCTCACCAGGAGCTCGAAGGTGGGGTCGAGGAGCCCGGGACGGATCGACGGCTCCGGAATCGCGCTCGGCGACCGCGGCCATAGCCGGTGAAGACACAGATGGCGGCGTGGACTCCGTCCTACCCGGCTCGATTTCGGTTGCGAGGAGGATCAGCGGAGGACGGCGACGACGATGGATAGCTCGACGAGGCCGCGGGTGCCCGGAGACGATGGGATGAGCGGCGGCCGACGGGACAGTGGGTTAGGGTTTGGTTCGTCTTCTTGGAGGAGAGACAGAGGGAGTGAGCTCCAGGGTGAGGGAGGGTGCAGGGGCCTTATCTTCCCTCACCAGAAGCGGCAGTGGCGGGGATCCCCTCGCGGATCGACGGCGGGAGCAGCGCCCCTGATCTGCTTGCCGTCCGGAGGTAGAAGACAAGGGGTGGTTTTCAAAAAAAAAACCTACAGTTTTGAGAAATTTCAACAAGGTCATTTTCTCTTTTAAAACAGGACAGAAAACATCATTTTCAGGGCCTTTTTGTAAACAGAAAATTTGGCAAAAATAAGATTTGAAAACCTTATCAAATTTCCAACCACGCCATATTTTTCTTTGGTGTAATTGAAATATTTTTAAATTGAAATTTTGAGAACCACATTAAGTAGTATTTGTGGAATTTTCTCCATTTCCATTCTAAGTTCAAGATTTTAAATTGGTTCAAACATGAATAAGTTTTTGTTTCATGCAAGTATGATATGAGCACCACACCACAACCCTTTGGTAGTAAAATTTTAGGATGTTACATCGTCATCCCGAGATCGGGAGGGTTCTGGAGCTCTCCCCGGCACCCTGCCGGGAGGGGAGTTCATCACCGGAGGGGTCTACACCACCATGCCCTCCTCCGATGTGATGGGTTAGTAGTTCATCCCTGGACTACGGGTCCATAAGAGTAGCTAGATGGTTGTCTCCTCCACTCTATGCCTTGTGTTTAGATCTCATGAGCTGCCTCACATGATCGATATCTTCTTTATGTAATGCTACATGTTGTGTTTGCTGGGATCTGATGAATGAGGAATGCTATGTCTTTTGATTATCAATATATCATGTTATATTCATGCATATGTTATTTATGATCGTGCATGCTCTCCGTTATTAGTAGATGCTCTGGCCAAGTAGATGCTAGTAATTCCAAGAGGGAGTATTTATGCTCGATAGTGGGTTCCTGCCTCCTTTGCATCTAGGCTCGAGTGACAGAAACATGACGGATGGAGCATGTGATGTTTCCATTAGGGAGAAAACAATAATGCTTTGTCTAAGGATGATGTTATTAGTTACATTACACACTTTGCTTACTGCGATTATCTGTTGCTTGCAACTTAATACCCAACGTTTGTTCGGATGATATTTGGAGGGTGGATTATTAGTCATAGATGCAGTTGGATGACGGTCTATGTATCTTGTTGTAATGCCCACATGAATCACATAGTAATGTTATGTCTTGCATATGCACTACGGTGCAGCCTTCATTTCTGTAAATTTCCCAGCTGTAATTTGTTCACCACACATGTTATTTATTTTTCACGGAGAGACACCACTAGTGAACTATGGACCCCGGTCCATTGTCCTCATACTGATAAATACCTACTGTTTTCGTATTGTTACTACTGCTTTCATACTGTTTTCCTACTATTTTCTACACCATACGCTTAACCTCTTTGTGTTCAGCAAAACCGGTGAGATTGACAACCTCAGTGCTTCGTTGGGGCAAAGTGATATGATTGTCTTGTGTAGGTTCCACGTTGCTTCTGAACCGGTAGTGCGCCCTGCCACCTCAGCTGCTTCAACCTTCTGAATTTACTCCTTCCTCCTACTAGTCGATTCAACCTTGGTTTCTTTCTGAGGGAAAACTTGTTGACGCACTCTTCATACCTTCCTCTTGGGGTCTCCCAACGAACGTGTGTTCACACGCAACAAGCAATAATTTTCTCACGCCGTTGTCGGAGAGGAAGATAATTTCTTCAAGGGGAGTCTCTCACTTCCAATCTCTTTACTTTGTTTTTGTTTTTCTTAGTTTAGTTTATTTTGTCTTGTTTGCTTCTCTTTATCAAAAACAAAACAAAATTAGTTCTTATTCTAGTTATTATTTTTGCTTTATCATGCTTGCTATCAATGTTTGATGTCTTTGAAACTAGATCCTATTGGCATGATGGGTTCACAGAGGAACAACAAAAATATTATAAGGAATACCGCTTGTCACACAGAGGGATACACTTATGGGAGAACATTAATAAATTGCATGCTTATGCTAAAAACTTGTGCTCTACTTATAATGTTACTTATTTCTTTGGTAAATCTCGTTGCTGTAGGAGGTATAAACACCTCCCTTTTCAATGTGAGTATAATTATAATGTTACCATATCTTCTTATGTTAAGGGAAATTATGAATTTTATGATGTGTAACAAATTGAAGAATTTATTGCTTGGAAGGGTGCGTTCGAAATTGCCTATTTGCTTGAAAGTATTGATGATGCACCTCATAAATATGAGATTTATGCTATACATGAATATTGCTTTGATAATTACAAGGATAGTAATTTCTACATAATGGAATATCTTAATAAATGCTCTCAAACTAAGGAAGAGACTAATGCCTTGCATGAGCTTATGGAAGAGGAAATTGCTAAATCTGGAAGCTCATTGGATGAAAAAGAGGAGGATAGTGATGATCAAGAGGAGGAAGAATGGAGCTACCCATCTCTACCTCCCAATGATAGTAACTCTTTAACTCATAATTGTGATTATCCTATTGATTCTTTTGAAATATATATTTTTGATGAAATTGATACTTGCTATACTTGTGACCTTGATACTACTATGAATGAAACTTGTGGGAATGATATTTCTACTGTTGTTTATGATAATCCATGCTACTTTGATAAATACTATGAGAATCATCTATTTATTCCAACTATTGATATGCATGATAATGAGGAAGTTTGTTTAGAAAATTTATATGATAATGCTCTTGATGATGGTCCTATGTTACTTGATGTTATATCATAATGCTACTGAAAATAGGATTTCTATAATGTGTCCTATACCTTTTAGGAGTGATCAATCATCTTGTTTTGTTGCTAAAAGTGGGAAAGAAGAGTTCTTTATTTTTAATTTTGATCCCACTATTTTTGAGCTTGGTATGAATTGTGTGCTTTTAGACCATGAAAAACATGCTTTATGTGATAATTATGTTGTTAAGTTTGTTCGTGATGCTACTGAAAATTATTATGAGAGAGGAAAACATGGTTGTAGGAATTTTCATGTTACTAAAACACCTCTCTTTTTGTTGAAAGTTTTGAAGTTGCTCTTGTTCTACCTTCCCATGATTTCTACTTTGAGCTTCTTTAATTTATTTCTTTATAACATTCATATGCATAGGAAGTGTGTTAGACTTAAATTTGTTTTATACTTTCTTCTTGATGCTCTCTTTTTCTTAATTCATATTTCTTATGTGAGCATCTTCTTCACTTGAAAACACGTGAATCCACTTTTATGGGCCTCGCTAAAAGGCGTTAAAGAAAAGCACTTCTTGGGAGATAACCCATGGTTTTATTTTTTTTCTTTGTTTTTCTCTGTTTTCTTTGAGTCAAGGGGTTGTATATTTCTTTAGAAACTCCTTTTTATCTTTATTTTCACGTTTTAGTAGTGCCAAGTAAGGTTTCTGATGAAAGTTGGAGTTGGTTTTGGGATTTCTACGTAGGAAACAGATTTCTGCTGTTCACCGTAAAAAATCGTATAATTCACAGAAAAAACAGAATGACCTGAAATTTTTGTGCTTATTCCTCAGCTAAGCACGCAAATTTTTTGTTCTTTAAGTTTTTCGATCTGAGCAACGTAAGTGCCCTGAATTTTTTCTTTACAGACTGTTCTGGTTTTGACAGATTCTGCCATTTTTCTTGCATTTGCTCTTTTGGTATGTCAAGTGGATTTCTTTGCTTCACGAAACATCAGTGGTTGTAGATAATGTTTAAAAGTATCAATAGCACTTGTGCCATACAGAACCAATGGATTTTTAAACTAACCCTCTAATGAGAATTACTCATTGAGTGTGCTGTGAAGGAAGTTTTCAAGGGTCAAAAGAAGAGGTGATATATGTGATCAAGAAGAGTGCAAGGTCAAAGCTTGGGGATGCCCCCGTGGTTCATCCAAGAATATTTTTAGAAGATTCAAGCATCTAAGCTTGGGGATGCCCAAGGCATCCCCTTCTTCATCAACCATCTATCGGGTCACTTCTAGTGAAACTATATTTTTATTCAGTCACATCATATGAAGTTTACTTGGAGCGTTTGTTTGTTTTTCTTTTGTTTTATTTTGTTTTACTTTGTTTTCTTTTGTTTTCCTTGCTGCAATAATATCATTGGACCTAGCATACTTGTTTTGGAGAGTGACATGCCCCGCTTTTTCATTTGAATACTTGTTGTGCTAGTATTCTTAGTTTTTCTTCTAGTTACTACAAAAAATTCCTGTTTAGCTCTTGTTTTCATTGCATGTCTTGTTCTGAGCTGTTAGTTTTAGTAGTGTTATGTGATTACTATCTTGTTTTCTTGTTGTATCATGTATAGAGTTTTTGTTAAAGCATGTTTTGTATGGTGCTTGTTGGGAAAAGAAACTGCTGCTTGAAGTAGAATTTTTAACGGTGCAAGTAGAAGCTTGTATAGACTATGGCTAGAATTTTTCTTATCATGCTAGATGTTATTTTAGTTCTAAAGCCTTGTGGTTATTGAGTAGCATGATTATCCTCAAATATGAGAGTGTTTAATGTGCCACTGAAAGAATCATGAGTTGTTCTTGTAATATTGAAGCATAAATTTGTGGTATTCTCCTTTGAATGTTTTATTTGGTTGACTTGGCGCATGCTCACACCATGTTTATGACTATGAACCACTCACTTATAGCCTCCATGATCATTTAGTTTTTGAACTTGTGGTACCACTTATGCTTTGATTAATGATGTTTATGTCGCTATGCATGATTATGGCCATTATTACTCTCTTGATTTGTCGCTCCCAGACTTTTGCTAGCCTCCACTTGTACTGAGTATGAGATCTACTCGTGCATCCAACTCCCAAAAACCAAAGTATGCCAAAATTTTCCACCATACCTACATACATGTGGTGTTTAACTGCCACTCCAAGTAAATTGCTCATGTGCTACCTTTAAAAGTTTCAAAATTACTCTTGTTTTGTGTTCCTATTTTTTCTCATGAGGATGTAAATAGAGAATCTTTATCTCACTTGTTGATTGGATTCCACACCCTGGACTAGTGGCTTCATCCGCTTATCCAATTGATAGAAGAGATGGAAGCGGGGTGCCCAACCCCAAATTAATACAAATAAATTCTCTTCACTATTTTTGCCCCTGATTTATCAGTCAAAGCATAATTGTGTAAACAAAAGAGAGGGGGATGACCTTCTACCCAGATGCATCCTTAATATGGGAGCCGCTCTTGTGAAGTCTAGTTGGCTTGTGACGTACTGTATTTTCTGTTAACCATTCGTTGACATTCGCATACACCTCTCTTAAAAATAATAGACACTCCTCCACGGTATGTGATTGTTGGCAGGCATCCGAAGATTCGGTTAACCATGGTTTGTGTAAGATGGATGGGAGGAGTGTCAAGATTTTTATACCTCTGTTTAATAAAATAAAATCTCTAGCACATGAGTGATCCATGCTTCCCTCTTTGAAGGTCCTTTCTTTTACTTTTATGTTGAGTCTCCATCTTCTAACTTTATGCATAGTTGAGAGAGCATAGTTGTGATTCTGAGTTTTATGTGCATTTGTCCCAGAAACATTATTAATTGATTCATGATTTGTTATTGCTTGTTCTCTAATTATTTGTTATAGTCTTCCTCATGGACTTTAAAGGTGTCCTGGCATTTATGTTTTTGCCCACTCTTAAGGACTAGCGAAATATCACTTTGCCATGCTTTCTCTATACTTGAAACAAACGTATATCTTTCGTTGCATTGTTATTCATGATCTTTTATTTGTGTTACTTCTCATGATGCATGATGATTGCTATGCTTTATTATTAAAATTCTATTTATCATGCTTGTGTTGAAGTTCTATGATCCCAGCTTACATATGCTTTTACAGTATTGATGATCAAGTTTATGTTGGTAGCATGTCACCTCAGAAATTATGTGTTTTTATCGTTTACCTACTCGAGTAGGAACTAAGCTTGGGGATGTTGATGGGTCATAAACGTATCCTTAATTTCTGATGTTCCTTGTTGTTTTCATGTTGTTTCCTACATGTTTGCTATACACTTTATGTCATTTTTATCGATTTTCCGGACTAACCTATTGACAAGATGCCACAGACCCAGTTCCCTGTTTTCTGCTGTTTTTAGTTTCAGAAAAGTTGTTCTGGGAATATTCTCTGAATCGGAAAATTTAAAAACCGGAGGTCCTAGAATTCCCGAAGGTTCCACGGAGTTCCAAAGAGGCCCTGAGGGGGGCCATAGGGGGCCCACACCATAGGGAGGCACGCCCCCTGGCCGCACCAAGGGGTGGTGTGGGCCCTCCAGGCCTCCACCGCCTTTGCCCTTTCGCCTATTTATTCCCCCCGAGACGTAAAACCTAAATATATCCCACTTCGTCCCAAAAACACCCGAGGCTGCCATCATCGTCATCCCGAGATCGGGAGGGTTCTGGAGCTCTCCCTGGCACCCCTGCCGGGAGGGGAATTCATCACCGGAGGGGTTTACACCACCATGCCCTCCTCCGATGTGATGCGTGAGTAGTTCATCCCTATACTACGGGTACATAGCAGTAGCTAGATGGTTGTCTCCTCCACTTTATGCCTCGTGTTTAGATCTCGTGAGCTGCCTCACATGATCGAGATCATCTTTATGTAATGCTACATGTTGTGTTTACTGGGATCTGATGAATGAGGAATGCTATGTCTTTTGATTATCAATCGATCATGTTATCTTCATGCATATGTTATTTATGATCTTGCATGCTCTCTGTTATTAGTAGATGGTCTGTCCAAGTAGATGCTAGTAACTCCAAGAGGGAGTATTTATGCTCGATAGTGGGTTCATTCCTCATTTGCATTTGTGCTCGAGTGACAGAAACGTGACAGATGGAGGATGTGTTGTTGCCATTAGGGAGAAAACAACAATGCTTTGTCTAAGGATGATGCTATTGTTTACATTAGACACTTTGCTTACTGCGATTATCTGTTTCTTGCAACTTAATACACAATGTTTGTTCATATGATATTCGGAGGGTGGATTATTAGTCATAGTTGCAGTTGGATGAAGGTCTATGTATCTAGTTGTAATGCCCGCATGAATCACATAGTAATCTTTATGTCTTGCATATGCACTACGGTGCAACCTTCATTTATGTCAATTGCCCATCTGTAATTTGTTCACCACACATGTTATTTATTTTTCACGGAGAGACACCACTAGTGAACTATGGAACCCGGTTCATTTTCCTCATAGTGATAAACACCTACTGCTTTCATACTGTTACTACTGCTTCATACTGTTTTCCACACCATATGTTTAACCTCTTTGTGTTCAATTAAAACGGTGAGATTAACAACCTCACTTCTTCGTTGGGCCAAGGTGATCTGATTATGTTGTGTAGCTTCCATGTTGCTTCTGAACCGGTAGTGCGCCCTGCCACCTCAGCTGCTTCAACCTTCTGAAGTTACTCCTTCCTCCTACTGGTCGATTCAACCTTGGTTTCTTTCTGAGGGAAAACTTGTTGCTGCAATCTTCATACCTTCCTCTTGGGGTCTCCCAACGAACGTGTGTTCACACGCAACAAGCATGCCCCAATTTGTGGTTATTGACCACATCATGTTGTAGGCGAAGATGTCATCCTGAGGGGCAACACGGTTGTTGCGGCCGGCCCTGGTGACGTCTGATGCGTGTGAACACATGTTCGTTGGGAGACCCCAAGAGGAAGGTATCAAAAGTGCAGCAGCAAGTTTCCCTCGGGAAGAAACCAAGGTTGAATCGACCAGTAGGAGAAAGAAGTAACTTCTGAAGGTTGATGCAGCTGAGATGGCAGGGCGCACTACCGGTTCAGCAACAACGTGGAATCTACACAACACGATAAAATCACTTTGCCCCAACGAAATAGTGAGTTTCTCCATCTCATCGATTTTGCTGATAACAAAGAGGTTAAAAGTATGGTGTGGAAAACAGTAGGAGAACAATGTGAAAACAATAGTAACAGTGTGAAAACAGTAATTGCAGTGGTTGTATTATCAATATGAGAAAACGGACCGGGGTCCATAGTTCACTAGTGGTGTCTCTCCATAAAAAATAGATAACATGTGTGGTGAACAAATTACAACTGGGAAATTGACAAATATAAAGGTTGCACCGTAGTGCATATGCAATACAGGATGATTACTATGTGATTCATGCGGGCATTACAACAAGACTCATAGACCGTTATCCAACTGCATCTATGACTAACAATCCACCCTGAGAATATCATCCGAACAAACCATGGGTATTAAGTTGCAAGCAACAGATAATCGCATTAAGCAAAGTGTGTAATGTAAACAATGTAAACACCATTTTTTTCTCCCTAGTGGCAACAACACATCCCCCACCCGTTACGTTTCTGCCACTCGAGCATGATTAAAAGGGAGGCATGAACCCACTATAGAGCATAAATACTCCCTCTTGGAGTCACTAGCATCTACTTAGCTAGATCATCTACTAACAACGGAGAGCATGCAAGATCATAAATAACATACACATGAAGATAACATGATAGATTTATAATCAAGAGACATGGCATTCAATATTCATCGGATCCCAGCAAACACAACTTGTAGCATTACAATAAGATGATCTCGATCATGTAGGGCAGCTCACGAGATCTAAACATGCGGCATAAAGAAAAGAGGAACAACCATCTAGCTACTGCTATGGACCCGTAGTCCAAGGATGAACTACTCACGCATCACTCCGGAGGCGGGAATTGTGGTATAGAGCCCTCCGGTGATGATTTCCCCTCCCGGCAGGGTGCCGGGGAGAACTCCAGAACCCTCCCGATCTCGGGTTGATGATGACGGTGGCCTCAGGTGTTTTTCGTGCAAATGTGGTATATTCCTAGGGTTAACTATCCAAGGGGAATAAATGGACGAAAGGGCGATGGTGGTGAGCGCCCGAGGGGCCACACCACCCCATGGCATGGCCAGGGGGAGCACTGCCCTATGGTGTGCCCCCCTATGGACCCTCTCCGGATCTCTTCGGGACTCCGTGGAACCTTTGGGGATTCTAAGACTTCTGGGCTTTGAATTTTCCAATTCCTAGAATATTTCCAGAACAACTTTTTTGAAACTAAAAACAGCAGATAACGAGAACTGGCTCTGTGGCATCTTGTCAATAGGTTAGTCTCAGAAAATCGATAAAAATGACATAAAGTGTATAGCAAACATGTAGCAAATAACATGAAAACAACATGGAACAACAGAAATTAAGGATACGTTTATGACGTATCAACATCCCCAAGCTTAGTTCCTACTCATCCTCGAGTAGGTAAACGACAAAACAAATAATTTCTGGGGAGACATGCTACCAACATAAACTTGATCATCATAATTGTAAAAGCATATGTATGCCGAGATCATAGTACTTTAAACACAAGCATGATAGATATAATTTTAACAATGAAACATAGCAATCATTTTGCATCATGAAAAGTAACACAAATAGAAGATCATGAGTAATAATGCATTTGAAAGTTATGCGTTTGTTTCTAGCATCAAGAAAACATTGCAAAGTGATATTTTGCTTGTCCTTAAGAGTGGGGCAAAACATAAATGCCACGACACCTTCAAAGTTTAAGATGATGACTAGAACAATTAATTTGAGAGAAAGTAATAACAAGGTATGAATCAATCAGTAATATTTTTGGGACAAATGCACATTAAACTCAGAATGACAACTATGCTCTATCAACTGTGCATAAAGTTAGAAGATGGAGACTCAACATAAAAGTAAAAGAAAAGCCCTTCGCAGAGGGAAGCAGGGATAACTCATGTGCTAGAGATTTTTATTTTGTTAAACAGGGGTATAAAATGTTCGACACTCCTTCCAACATTTCTTACACAAACCATGGCTAACCGAATCCTCCGGTGTCTGCCAACAATCACATACCATGGAGGAGTGTCTAATTTTTAGAGACGTGTGTATTGTTATGAAAACAAATGGTAAACAGAAAATACAATACGTCACAATCCAACTAAACTTCACAAGAGAGGCTCCCATAGAAGGACGCATATGGGTAGAAGGTCATCCCGCTTTCTCTTTTATTTACACAATTATACTTTGACTGATAAATCAGGGGCAAAAATAGTGAAGACAATTTGTTGTATTAAATTTGGGGATGGGCACCTTTCTACCAGCTCTTCTATCAATTGGATAAGCGGACGAAGCCACTAGTCCACGGTGTGAAATCCAATCAACAAGTGAGATAAAGATTCTCTATTCAATTCCTCGTGATCTAAAACATGAGTAATTTTGAAAGTTTTAAAGGTAACACATAAACAATTTACTTTGGAGTGGCGGTTAAATACCACATGTAGATAGGTATGGTGGACACATTTGGCATACTTTGATTTTTGGGAGTTGGATGCTCGGGTAGAGCTCATACTTAGTACAGGTGGAGGCTTGCAAAGACTGCGAGCGACAAATCAACATAGCATAATGGCCATAATCATGCATAGTGACAAGAACATTATTAATCAAAGCATAAGTGGTATTACAAGTCAAACACTAAATGATCATAGAGGCTATAAGTGACTGGTTTGTAGTCATAAACATGGTGTAATCATGCGCCAAGTCAACCAAATAAAACATTCAAAGGAGAACACCACAAATTTATGCTTCAATGTGATAAAAACAACTCATGATTCTTTCAATGGCACATTAAACACTCTCAGCTATTTGAGACAAGTCATGCTACAAAAATCACCACTAGGCTCAGAATCTCTACTACCTAAAAAGAAAATTTGGTTCCTTAGTCTGCCTCCACCACATTACGTCCCACCCTTCGTCCAACACCCTCGTCAATAGGTCGTGTCCCTTGTAACACCAGCGATCCATTAGCGCCCGCACATATAGGAAATAAATCATGCGTTTCGCTTCGTCCCTGGTAAAGCGTTCGTGTGGTGCGTAGCAGTAATAATGCACGTTCCGTCCAAATTCATTGAGTCCACATTAATTGTCTCCTCAATCCTTGCTCACGAATAGCTCTTGTTAAGGATCCGCACCGCATCCCTTAGGAGTCACGAGCCCAGGACTGTCCCTGGCCGCGACTTCTAACTTAAGCACCACCGTAGCGACGTGGCCAACGTCTCCCCCGACTGCTCAACGCTCCGGCAGCTCAGTCCACGCCCCGACCACCATCTTCGACTCCTCTGGTGCCCTCATCGCAGCCGTCGTTGACATTGGCGGTGCTCCTCGGATCGCCAAAGAGAACATCGAGGAGTGCCATAGGGCGGTGTGCAGCTCGAGGAAACCAACGATGCGACGCTGCTGCAGGAGACGGGGAGTAGGCTTGAGATAGTGTTCCTAATCAAACATCCCGCGCCCTCTTCTTCCACAACCACCGCTTCACAGCGCTGCCGACAAGGAGCAGCTGCAGCATCAGCGAGTAAGAGAAAGAGTAGATGGAGGGTTCCCACGAGAAGGAGCGGCTGGAGAAGGACCAGCGGCAAGGGCGTCCCCGGCTCCGGCGGCCTGTGGAAGGGGCGGGAGGAATGGCGCAATTTCCTTAGCCTCAGGAACATGCACAAGGTACTTCTCGCCGACCAACACCTGGAGGGTTTCACGTAATTTTCTCCAAGATTTTCTCCTCTACTACCTAAAAAGAAAATTTGGTTCCTTAGTCTGCCTCCACCACATTACGTCCCACCCTTCGTCCAACACCCTCGTCAATAGGTCGTGTCCCTTGTAACACCAGCGATCCATTAGCGCCCGCACATATAGGAAATAAATCATGCGTTTCGCTTCGTCCCTGGTAAAGCGTTCGTGTGGTGCGTAGCAGTAATAATGCACGTTCCGTCCAAATTCATTGAGTCCACATTAATTGTCTCCTCAATCCTTGCTCACGAATAGCTCTTGTTAAGGATCCGCACCGCATCCCTTAGGAGTCACGAGCCCAGGACTGTCCCTGGCCGCGACTTCTAACTTAAGCACCACCGTAGCGACGTGGCCAACGTCTCCCCCGACTGCTCAACGCTCCGGCAGCTCAGTCCACGCCCCGACCACCATCTTCGACTCCTCTGGTGCCCTCATCGCAGCCGTCGTTGACATTGGCGGTGCTCCTCGGATCGCCAAAGAGAACATCGAGGAGTGCCATAGGGCGGTGTGCAGCTCGAGGAAACCAACGATGCGACGCTGCTGCAGGAGACGGGGAGTAGGCTTGAGATAGTGTTCCTAATCAAACATCCCGCGCCCTCTTCTTCCACAACCACCGCTTCACAGCGCTGCCGACAAGGAGCAGCTGCAGCATCAGCGAGTAAGAGAAAGAGTAGATGGAGGGTTCCCACGAGAAGGAGCGGCTGGAGAAGGACCAGCGGCAAGGGCGTCCCCGGCTCCGGCGGCCTGTGGAAGGGGCGGGAGGAATGGCGCAATTTCCTTAGCCTCAGGAACATGCACAAGGTACTTCTCGCCGACCAACACCTGGAGGGTTTCACGTAATTTTCTCCAAGATTTTCTCCATCGATTTAGCTACTCCCATGCCTGACTCCGTCCTCTGTTGCGTGAACATTTGGGGCGAATGTTCTTGTACTGCACTTTCCGATGCGTGATCTTTCTTGTCGTGCTACAGCATGCAGGTGTGCAAGAAGACGAGGCGGGCAGGGTGCAAGCCAGGTGTACATTGATTGCCCCATGCATATCTTGCTTTGCCAGTTCGTGATATGATATGTGTAATCAATTCTTGTTCGTTTGTTAGTTCTGCTTTTGTGATTTGGAAGGTAGAAAATCTGCACTTATATTGAGACATGTGCTCTGGTGTTAATTGACGAGCCACCACATATTATTCCCATGTTTTGACACATATCTGTACTTTTGAGTGCTTTACTCGTACAAATTGCAGTTCTTGGGCAACTTCAATGTTGTGTTGTTCCACTACGATGGTCGTATGACAGAGTTGGACGAGTTCAACCGGTGAGCACAATGAGATAATTCTCCATCTCCAATACTTTCAGCCTCACCCTTGGAGGTACTTCCATTAGCCGATTGTCCAATGAAATACGTGCTTATGCTAAATACAAAGTAATCTTTTGAGGCTATTTTTGTCTGCTTGCGTTTTTTATTCTGAAATGAGGTGCCAACTCTAAGTTCATCCGCACCTATTTTTGTTACCCTTCAGTATGACAAATTCGTGTTCGTCTACTGTTTCCGTTCAAATTATTTAAAACAAATTTACATCAAGCAGGTCAGAACCCAAATATTACCCCGTTTCCGAAATATTTTATCATATAATTATATCTGTTAACTTTTAGATATCAGTTTGACACATTTTTTTGATAAAAAGGGGTAATTTTATTACTTGACGTAATGATACACCCAGCCTCTGCATATCAGTTGACACATATTTTAGGAAATTACTTTGTAATTTGCTAAAGCTGTGCATATAGCCTGTTCCAAGTTTTCCTTGCTTCGCTAGAATAATGTCCCGATAGGCTATCATTTCTTTGTTACGCTGCTTGCACATAAGTACTACCTCTTTTTATTGTTTTTCTCAATTCAAATTTCTTCATGGATGGAGATTTCTTCCTGGCATTAGCTTCACATATGAGAGCCGCTGGTAGCTAGGCAATGCCAGAGCTCGTCATTTATCAAATCTTTACCTAACTGATAATTTATTGTTTCTCATCGTGTGTGTTGTGTCCTTAGCGTCCATCTCACAAGTTCAACGTGATTGGTTGGTATCACTAGCTCACATCACATATCAGAGATTCAATAGGAAAAGGCTGTCGGTGTTCATGGTCGGATTGGAGAGAGCAGCTTGGCCTGGTAGCATGCACAATAGTCCAAAGGAACCTATGGTCTCTTTCATGTCTGTCAGAGTCGGTGCTGAAGGTGAAGCCACCATCTACTGTTAAGTAAATAGTCCTAATATGCTCTATTATTGGTTCCACTGAGTTTTTGGAAATAATTTAAGAAGCAAATTACTTATGTTTGTTAGAGTGTGGGTGTTTCTACTACCAAAAAGAATGAGATCATTTATTTGTAAGGTTACACGCACAACGCGCACGTGCTCGTTTAATAAAAAAGTGAACAATGCTATATAGGTGGACGTTGTGAAGTTTGTAATTTAACATTCTTTTGAATTTCTATATATTGCTGCTCATGTCAATGCAGGGACATTTTATTTGATATAATCCATGTTTGTGTATCTTGCGGCTAGACTTGTTTATCAAGAGTTGAATGGTTGTGACTTCCATTTGACGGGGATTCGCCGGCGAAAGCCCCTGAGTTGGAGCAATGATCGAATCGGCGTCGTCCATCCGTATTTTGAGTCCTTCCCCAAATAAATCATTCGTCTTTACCTGTTTCATCTACCCCTGATCTTGAGGGATGTGAAGGCATTGTGAAGTGGAACAAGGTAGTGACACACACAACATTGGCGCATCGCACAAAGCTACATTAACACACTGAAACGCTAGGTGGCGACACATAATTCTGCGCAGCTATTGCCTGCACGACACATATTGTGCTCACCCGTTGCAACGCACGGGCATGTTACCTAGTTAAAATAACATCTAACATGACATGAAAAATTCTAGCCACAGTCTATACAAGCTTCTTTTTGCATCGTTATAAATTCTACCACATGCAGTAATGTAACACCCGGGGATTTTCCCCAAACTAGTTTTGTTTGTTTCTTTTGTGCATCATCATGGCATCGTGCATTGCATCTCATTCAACAACATAGAATTCTTGTTCCTAAATGACTTTAATCACAAAAATAATTCTATTTTTGTTTGAGCTCCTCTATTTTTTCTCAAACCTTGTTTTCTGAAAATAATAAAACAAAAGAAAGAAAAAAAAACCTTTTGGTGGAGGCAGCTGAACTGGCTAGGCCAAGGCCTAGCCAGCAGGCCACCTACGACACCCACATGAGCATCGAGCCCACCTCCTCTTCTTCTCCGTACGGACGTACACGAGGAGAGCGTGACCCCCTCTCCCCCTGTCGCTTTCTCCTTCCCACCACTCCATGGTCCCCCTCTCCCTTCCTTATCTACCCCCTTCCTCCGCACCAAAAACCCTAGCCTCCCTCCTTTTCTCTCATGCCGCCGCCATCCACTTCCTCTCCCAATTTTTCTCCTCTCCTGTACCATTAACCTCCATGGCTGGTTTCTTTTGAGCTCGTTGCACCGTCGTGTGGCCGCCGTGGAAGGCTGTGGTGATCGGGAGCGGAAACTCCACAACACCCTCGTCCGATTCAGTGAACAAGGAGGCAAGGAGTTGGATCGGAGCGACGGCATCGTCGAGCTCTGTCGACTACGTCCATGGCTGCCTCATCTTTATCGACACCGTCGTCCTTCCCCGACCAACTAACCTCCTTCACCGACTTCCCCAAGGTAGCCTCCATCTCTGGAACCTCTCCCCTACCCCCTCCTCGTGCTCTGAGAGCGGCGCCGTCGCGCGTCCTCCACCTGAGATCGCCACCGGTCGCATCTTTGTATGTCACAGTTGCGTGCAGGTGTTGGCTTCAGTTTCGTCAGGAAAAAAACACCGCTCTTTTCCACTCTTGTTGCCTCAGATCTGAACCCAAACACAACCACGCACACAGCCCACTGGCTGCGCACCCGCTCCGTCTCCCCGTAGACCCAGGTTCGAATCCCCCTCGCGGCGAATAAAACCCACCTTTTCCTGTTTCTTTTCCACCGCGCGCCTCGGGGCTATACTTCACTTTGCGCGAGATCCAGTTACAATCACCAACAGCAGCCCAGCCCAGTGGCTAGCGCCCGATCCGCACCCCTGGGAGTAGCGCGTCTCTGTAGTTAGTTAGTGCAGCCCGCTGCCGCTTCTTTGCAATAATCCCTTCCTTCCGTTCTACCCAAAGTATTTGTATCTTGTGATGATTGGTTACGCTGGTATCTTGTGAGTATGGTTTATCCACTTGCCAGTACTTAATAGTACTGACCCACGAATCCATTTCGTGGCTGCATATTCCACATTGCAGTCAACAGGTTTGAAGTCTGACGACGTTAGCTTGGGAATCCCTCCGGCTTGGCCTGGGCAGGGATTGGACGCCATCGGTTATCTTCATGACTCTTAGTCCAATTTGTATCTTGTCCGTAGTCGGACACTATGTTGTTTCTTCCGGTGTCATTTGGATCTTTGTATTGTATCAGTTGTATCCTTGACTCGTTTGAGTCGTCTTGTATATACCTCCTCTGTTGTTGTTGTGGATTATTCGTGAACTGTTGTAATGTTATCACAAGTGGCAACCTGGAATCGGTTATTATGTGGATTTTGGCGGAAATGCTGAAATCTGCATAGTGCACGATCCCGGGGCGTCACAAATGGTATCAGAGCCTGGTTCCGATTCCCAATGTTGTTTCGATACGAATGGTTATCGAAGCAATGGGTCCGCAAAGCCTGTAGGATAACCTCGCTAACGGTCGTGTTTCTAGAGTGTCAAAAACTATTTCTGCTAAACTATTTTGGAAACATCTCAATAGGATTCTTGTTTTCTCCTTATCTTTATTCTACTTCTCCTCCTACCTTATTTGTTTTGGAGTCTCCTGTCTTATCTATCTTCAAAGTGTTAGGATCCTACGTGGGTTGGACGTTCTCGTAGCCTTCAAACCTCATAGGCTCGATCTCCGGAAGATCTCTCAACGGAAGAACAGCGTCATCGACGTGAGCAAGAATCTCTTGTTAGTGGTGTCGAGAAGATAAACAGTGTGACCAAAGACTCGATAGTTCCGACTTCTTCCCTCTCCCGTGGTTGTGAGTGGATTACGAGGGCGCAATCCCTTGTTAGTGGTGTCGTCTGTAACACCCGGGGATTTTCCCCAAACTAGTTTTGTTTGTTTCTTTTGTGCATCATCATGGCATCATGCATTGCATCTCATTCATCAACATAGAATTCTTGTTCCTAAATAACTTTAATCACAAAAATAATTCTATTTTTGTTTGAGCTCCTCTATTTTTTCTCAAACCTTGTTTTCTGAAAATAATAAAACAAAAGAAAGAAAAAAAACGTTTTGGTGGAGGCAGCTGAACTGGCTAGGCCAAGGCCCAGCCAGCAGGACACCTACGACACGCACATGAGCATCGAGCCCACCTCCTCTTCTTCTCTGTACGGACGTACACGAGGAGAGCGTGACCCCCTCTCCCCCCTGTCGCTTTCTCCTTCCCACCACCGAACCACCACTCCATGGTCCCCCTCTCCCCTTCCTTATCTACCCCCTTCCTCCGCACCAGAAACCCTAGCCTCCCTCCTTTTCTCTCATGCCGCCGCCATCCACTTCCTCTCCCAATTTTTCTCCTGTCGCACCCTGATTTCTAGGGGATACTCACCGTACGAACTGGATAGCAGATGCTTGGATTATGGGGCATAACTGCTCCCACGTCCCAGCTTCCTGGTAGGCCTGCGCTTATGCGCGACAACACAAGCCCTGCTATTCCACCGTCGATGTAAACTATCCACTAGAGATCAAAGGCACTTCCGTCGACGTACTTCAAACCATACACACATGGTACGTCAACGGCGTTTAACAAGTGATATCACAACAGATCTCTACGACACAAAAGATTGAAATAAGTTGCAAATGGCTCTCATTAGAGCAGAGATAGCAAATACAATCATTCAGAGGGCACATGCCCCAACAATACATCATTACAATACAGCGGAAGCATTCAACATGTCTGAGTACAGACAAGAACCAAATAGGCCTAAGAGGCCGGAAACAAACAGACGGAGCCCATCCACGAAGTCTCGGATCCTGCCCGGGTCCGCTATCTACTCGTCAGCAGTCTCGTCGTCATACTCCACGTAGTAGCCACCATGTAGATCCTCGGAAACGTCGTCTGCGTAAACCACAGCCCCAAAGGGGTCAGTACATAAACGTACTGGCAAGCAAGACTCACAATTCACCAAAGTGTAACCCGTCAACACCAAGCACAGATGCCTTGGGTTCAACGGAAGATAGGGGATATAAAAGATGTTGCAACTGGCTGCGCTAACCAACTACAGAGAACTACAACTTCCAACTAACAGAAAGGGGATAAGATCGAGGATTGTAACCAACTGAAAGATAACTTCAAACAAACCCATCCTGGATCTCGCCCCTTATCCAAAGAAGCAATCCGAGGATAACTCACACGGTTGTAATAAAGGTGAATCAAGTTATTGTGTCATCAACCTATTACTAGTCAAATTATTAATCATTGGGTGTAACATGTTTGATCATTATGTTTAAGTTGTCCTGAGTACTTGTTAGCCAGTACTTTCACCAAGTAATCCATAACCGCGGAAAACACGGCTTCTCAAGAAGATTATCCCTGCAGGGTTGCACCAATTTGGCCGTACACTCAAGAATAACCCGCCAGATGGGAAGCTAACCCACCAAGCGGGGTACTCTACACAACCAACCATTCTTCGCATCAAGCCCAAAGAACCTTGGGCGCACGGCTAATCAAGCCCCGAAGAAAAGGGACCCTCATAGCACTCTAAGACCGTGTCCCCCTATATGCCGACTACGAAAGTTCCACCCTGGCCTGGGCTCGCAAAAACATGCATGCGGCAAATGGAAAACACGAACTAAATGAGGCGATTTGGACGAGATGCGAATCAGGTCAAGTTGAGGGGGGCGCCCATACTCGCTTCCCAAATGCGGGTAGTGCGCTCATCATGGATCAGTAGACAAGACCCTTTTCCTATTAGGGTCGACACTAGCAGGCTTCAAAACCTCTCATGGGCCTCCTGCCGGTGCCTTATCATCAAATTTATTATTAATAGCAACATTAGCATGATTGATTGATTAAACATCGAGCCCCCACAACGTAATAGATATAGTAACAGAAAGTAACGGATAACAGACTCGAGCAAAACAACCTAAGCATGCTAGTAAGACACGGGCTCAACCAAAGGGGTGATAGGATTGGAGGTGAGGCAATATCATGGTTCAGGGTATCATGTGATAGGTTCGTAACAGAAACAACTACCACTAAGGCTAGCAGAAAAGATTCAACGGAAAGTATCGGTAACCAATGTTGAAAGGAACACAGTGGTTCATGTGAGTGATAACTTGCCTGCAAAACCCAGTAGCCTGGTACTGAGCTAAATCCTCAGAAGGGATGTCGTAAGTATCGTCGGTCTCAACGTCGTCGTGTATCCGAGAAGAAGCAAACAAACATTGCAGAAAGATAAGCAATCATTATCATGGCATAGTGCACAATCAAATATGATGCATGTCATGTTAATAGATGCAACAAAATAAACTAGTTGATAGGATAGCACAATTTAAATGGACAGATATGCAATTTTGAGTTGCATATGAAAAGCCCATGGAATTTGGTTAGATTGTTTGTTTTCCAACTATTCAACAGGTGCTAGTGGTTTAGTATGATGCATGCAACAGGAAAACAGCAAAATAACAACATAAGAATCACATTTAAATAGGGTGTAGCAATTTAGAAGTTTATTAGTAATTTAGGGAAATTTTGGGTGCATTAAAGGTGACACACAAGTATTTGTTGTTTCCAACCAATTAAATTGTTCAAAACAAATAACAAAGTTGATATTTGGATAGATCATCAAATTTTAGTTGGAATACATGTTTCACATTTTGAAATTGGAATTTGGATTATTTAATTATGAATTAAACAATATTAAACAATTTTTAATTGCATTAAACAAGATTTAAATGGTTTAGGCAATTTTAATTATTCAAAACAGAAAACAAAAATTATATTTGAATAGGTTATGCAAAATGGTATGGAAAACATATTTTATTTGCATTTATTGGATTTATAAATAATTAGTTATGGAATTTACAAATTAACATTTGAATTATTTAAATTTGAATTTTAAATACATTTGGAATTTTCAAAACAGAACACAAGTAGGTTATTTGGAAAGATTATTAAATTTTGAACAGAAAACATGTACAACTTTTATTTATTGGATTTACAGAACAAAAGATATTAAAGTTTGAAATTTTAGGTTCAAATCTGCTATTTAAAAGGATTTTTGGATTAAACAGAAATTAGCAGAAACTTTCGTTACAGCGCGGTATCTACACGCTGCCACTGACAGTGGGCCACATGCCACTGTGGCCTGCCAACGAGGCGGGTGAGATGTGAGATGGCGGTGGCGGTCCCTGACGTGTGGGGCCGCGCGCGCGATGGAGGGAGAAAAATGGGAGGCAAAAGTTGCCTCCCACGGGACTCGATCCCGCGACCCTGGGGCTAACAAGCGCGCGTGCTGCCAGTGCGGTCCGGTGCGTTTCTTGTCAGATATGGGAAGCGAAGGAAGTTACCCTTCAGGCATCGCATCTAACTGAAAGTTTTCTGAATTTTAGTTGCAGGTACAGCGGGCGGAACTGAACGTCAACGGTGGCCTCGTGGCCGCCGGCGACTCTGTTACTCGCGGGCGCCTGCGCGCGGGTGGGCGTGCGGCTGTGGGGTGCCGTGCGTGAGCGATGAGTAGAGAGGAGGATCGAGGGGCGACGAGATCCTCACCTCGAGCGGCATGGATGCAGTCGATGCAGGGAGTAGGGCGCAGGGAAGGGCGGCGACCGGCGGGATGTCGGCGACGGCGCGGCCGTTTCGGGAAGCCACGGTCCAAGCCGAGGAGGGGTGGAGGAAGAGGGTTCGTGGGCGTTTCCATTCCCGCCATGGGGAGCTCCCGGGAACGCCTCCAGCGACCACGCCAACCTCCACAATTTTCGGCCATGGTGGGGGGTTCCAAGTTCAGTACAGAGAAGCAGAGGGAGATCGAGCAGAGGAGGAAGAGGAAGGATGGCGGCGATGGGGAAGGGAGTTAGGGCTTGGGTTTCTAGGGTTTGCAAGCAGAGGGTGGAGGGTGGTTTTATGGAGGGAGAGGCATGGGTACGGCAAGCATCTGGAGGGCAGGAGGTGATCGTGTGGTCAGGGAGGAGATCGTACAGAGCTGACGTGCGCTGGGAGGAAGACGACAACAGAGCTGAAGGGGTACTGGGCCAAGAAAAATGGATGGGCTTGGGCTGCTGTGCTCCCTCTCTCTCTCTCTCTTTATTTTCCTGTTTTCTGTTTTTATTATTTTTTTTTGCTGAAAAACAAATGGAAGGAAAAGGAGAGTTTCCAAGTTAAATAAAAGTTTTGGTAAAAGAATATGGTTAGTTCTGTTTTCAATTAGCAACCCAAAACTAGCTTTTGTTTTCCAAGGTTTACAAATTTAATTGTTGTTTGTTAATTAAACCAATATTTGAAAGGATTTTTAATATGAATTAAACCTTATTGAAAACAAACATTTTTTATAGGGTTTACCCCTAAGATTTAAGGTGATTAAAGATTACAAATAGGGTGGTGAACTTAAGGTTTCAAAAGGTATTGATTTGAGAATGGGTTTGAATTTGGGTAATTTGATAATTAAATAATTATTGATGAAAACCATGTTTTTATTAGGGTGACCCCTATGATTCAATTTGATTAAATTAGTTGATTAAATTCATAAGTTCAAATTGGTTCTGCTTGATGCATTGATTTGAAATTGAAAGTGATTTGGGATTTAATTGATTGAATAAAACCAACAATTTCATAGATGAACATTATGGAAGAAAAGAAAACAATTTGGTTGTTTTTATTTGAAATAACATTTTGGAAATTGTAACATCACAAGGATGAAACAAAGGGTTTGAATTTTGGTTTGGAATTCAAATAGAAAACAAAGGAAAACAAATGCAATCAACATGATGCCATGATGCAAAACATAAAATAACAGGGAGCAAACATTCTAAAGGCTATTTTTCAGACTTGGGATGTTACAAAACGCCCCCCCTTGAAGGAATCGCGCCCCGAGATTCCTACTGAGAAAAGAAAAGGTCCGGAAACTTCTTGGAAAGATCCACTTGAGCTGTGATACGTGAAACACATCGTGCACATTGGATAGTTTAACTGGAAGTTGAAAACAATAGGAATTCCTGGCAACTCTTCTGGAAAGATGTCAGGGAATTTGGAAACCACCGGAACATTTTTCAAGTAAAGGGAGAGGTTTTTGTATTAAGGGTGTATAGCTGAATAGAATTTGATGCATTTGGAGAATAGACTATCTGTAATAAGGTTGGAACAGAGTTATTGACATCAATGGAACACCAAGAATAATATCAATGTCAGAATCATCAACATGAGAGTAACGAGGAATATGTGGCCTCCCATTAGAATTGGATTGTTCTTACTTATCTTGGAAGTCAACATTTGAGATTCCGGAGAGTGAACAGAGTTTTGATTGCTTAGTGGAACCAGAATTGGGTTGTATGTTGTGGAAAAGATTGTTGGCACAAAGGAATGTGATGCTCCGGTATCAAATAACACTTTAACTGGACAATAGTTTAGGAGATGAACGGGGAAACTTTGATTAGACGCCGGTAGAATAACTGAAATGGAAAACAACAACAAGATTTCAACGGACGAAAAGGATGTTGAGATGAACAGGATAACGAAGCAACACCGGGAAAAACGAGACCAAAACTCCTGAGGTACTACGGAAAAACCCATCCGGGCTTCTAAAGGATCAATATCTACTGCTTAAGGAATAGAGGATCTGCTTCCGGGGCCTATTTGCCACCGTTCTCAATCGTGAGTAGGCAACATGATAAATCATGTCACAACCACCTCCATTCCTATGGTCTAGTAGATATAACCATCCTAGAGAAACCAGGATACGTGAAATCCTAACTTGAAAGTTTAGATGAGAAGGGAAAAATCAACGTTGCACTTCCTTACCAGAAAAAGGGAGGGTGGGTGGGGAAAGAAGAAAAAGAACAGAATTCCTACTCTCACGTTTCATTTTTCCTATATAGCTACAAAATAGTTTCTAGACTCAACTGCGACCAGTAAAAAGGGATCCTACAGGCAGACAGGCTCTGATACCATTTGTCGCACCCTGATTTCTAGGGGATACTCACCGTACGAACTGGATAGCAGATGCTTGGATTATGGGGCATAACTGCTCCCACGTCCCAGCTTCCTGGTAGGCCTGCGCTTATGCGCGACAACACAAGCCCTGCTATTCCACCGTCGATGTAAACTATCCACTAGAGATCAAAGGCACTTCCGTCGACGTACTTCAAACCATACACACATGGTACGTCAACGGCGTTTAACAAGTGATATCACAACAGATCTCTACGACACAAAAGATTGAAATAAGTTGCAAATGGCTCTCATTAGAGCAGAGATAGAAAATACAATCATTCAGAGGGCACATGCCCCAACAATACATCATTACAATACAGCGGAAGCATTCAACATGTCTGAGTACAGACAAGAACCAAATAGGCCTAAGAGGCCGGAAACAAACAGACGGAGCCCATCCACGAAGTCTCGGATCCTGCCCGGGTCCGCTATCTACTCGTCAGCAGTCTCGTCGTCATACTCCACGTAGTAGCCACCATGTAGATCCTCGGAAACGTCGTCTGCGTAAACCACAGCCCCAAAGGGGTCAGTACATAAACGTACTGGCAAGCAAGACTCACAATTCACCAAAGTGTAACCCGTCAACACCAAGCACAGATGCCTTGGGTTCAACGGAAGATAGGGGATATAAAAGATGCTGCAACTGGCTGCGCTAACCAACTACAGAGAACTACAACTTCCAACTAACAGAAAGGGGATAAGATCGAGGATTGTAACCAACTGAAAGATAACTTCAAACAAACCCATCCTGGATCTCGCCCCTTATCCAAAGAAGCAATCCGAGGATAACTCACACGGTTGTAATAAAGGTGAATCAAGTTATTGTGTCATCAACCTATTACTAGTCAAATTATTAATCATTGGGTGTAACATGTTTGATCATTATGTTTAAGTTGTCCTGAGTACTTGTTAGCCAGTACTTTCACCAAGTAATCCATAACCGCGGAAAACACGGCTTCTCGAGAAGATTATCCCTGCAGGGTTGCACCAATTTGGCCGTACACTCAAGAATAACCCGCCAGATGGGAAGCTAACCCACCAAGCGGGGTACTCTACACAACCAACCATTCTTCGCATCAAGCCCAAAGAACCTTGGGCGCACGGCTAATCAAGCCCCGAAGAAAAGGGACCCTCATAGCACTCTAAGACCGTGTCCCCCTATATGCCGACTACGAAAGTTCCACCCTGGCCTGGGCTCGCAAAAACATGCATGCGGCAAATGGAAAACACGAACTAAATGAGGCGATTTGGACGAGATGCGAATCAGGTCAAGTTGAGGGGGGCGCCCATACTCGCTTCCCAAATGCGGGTAGTGCGCTCATCATGGATCAGTAGACAAGACCCTTTTCCTATTAGGGTCGACACTAGCAGGCTTCAAAACCTCTCATGGGCCTCCTGCCGGTGCCTTATCATCAAATTTATTATTAATAGCAACATTAGCATGATTGATTGATTAAACATCGAGCCCCCACAACGTAATAGATATAGTAACAGAAAGTAACGGATAACAGACTCGAGCAAAACAACCTAAGCATGCTAGTAAGACACGGGCTCAACCAAAGGGGTGATAGGATTGGAGGTGAGGCAATATCATGGTTCAGGGTATCATGTGATAGGTTCGTAACAGAAACAACTACCACTAAGGCTAGCAGAAAAGATTCAACGGAAAGTATCGGTAACCAATGTTGAAAGGAACACAGTGGTTCATGTGAGTGATAACTTGCCTGCAAAACCCAGTAGCCTGGTACTGAGCTAAATCCTCAGAAGGGATGTCGTAAGTATCGTCGGTCTCAACGTCGTCGTGTATCCGAGAAGAAGCAAACAAACATTGCAGAAAGATAAGCAATCATTATCATGGCATAGTGCACAATCAAATATGATGCATGTCATGTTAATAGATGCAACAAAATAAACTAGTTGATAGGATAGCACAATTTAAATGGACAGATATGCAATTTTGAGTTGCATATGAAAAGCCCATGGAATTTGGTTAGATTGTTTGTTTTCCAACTATTCAACAGGTGCTAGTGGTTTAGTATGATGCATGCAACAGGAAAACAGCAAAATAACAACATAAGAATCACATTTAAATAGGGTGTAGCAATTTAGAAGTTTATTAGTAATTTAGGGAAATTTTGGGTGCATTAAAGGTGACACACAAGTATTTGTTGTTTCCAACCAATTAAATTGTTCAAAACAAATAACAAAGTTGATATTTGGATAGATCATCAAATTTTAGTTGGAATACATGTTTCACATTTTGAAATTGGAATTTGGATTATTTAATTATGAATTAAACAATATTAAACAATTTTTAATTGCATTAAACAAGATTTAAATGGTTTAGGCAATTTTAATTATTCAAAACAGAAAACAAAAATTATATTTGAATAGGTTATGCAAAATGGTATGGAAAACATATTTTATTTGCATTTATTGGATTTATAAATAATTAGTTATGGAATTTACAAATTAACATTTGAATTATTTAAATTTGAATTTTAAATACATTTGGAATTTTCAAAACAGAACACAAGTAGGTTATTTGGAAAGATTATTAAATTTTGAACAGAAAACATGTACAACTTTTATTTATTGGATTTACAGAACAAAAGATATTAAAGTTTGAAATTTTAGGTTCAAATCTGCTATTTAAAAGGATTTTTGGATTAAACAGAAATTAGCAGAAACTTTCGTTACAGCGCGGTATCTACACGCTGCCACTGACAGTGGGCCACATGCCACTGTGGCCTGCCAACGAGGCGGGTGAGATGTGAGATGGCGGTGGCGGTCCCTGACGTGTGGGGCCGCGCGCGCGATGGAGGGAGAAAAATGGGAGGCAAAAGTTGCCTCCCACGGGACTCGATCCCGCGACCCTGGGGCTAACAAGCGCGCGTGCTGCCAGTGCGGTCCGGTGCGTTTCTTGTCAGATATGGGAAGCGAAGGAAGTTACCCTTCAGGCATCGCATCTAACTGAAAGTTTTCTGAATTTTAGTTGCAGGTACAGCGGGCGGAACTGAACGTCAACGGTGGCCTCGTGGCCGCCGGCGACTCTGTTACTCGCGGGCGCCTGCGCGCGGGTGGGCGTGCGGCTGTGGGGTGCCGTGCGTGAGCGATGAGTAGAGAGGAGGATCGAGGGGCGACGAGATCCTCACCTCGAGCGGCATGGATGCAGTCGATGCAGGGAGTAGGGCGCAGGGAAGGGCGGCGACCGGCGGGATGTCGGCGACGGCGCGGCCGTTTCGGGAAGCCACGGTCCAAGCCGAGGAGGGGTGGAGGAAGAGGGTTCGTGGGCGTTTCCATTCCCGCCATGGGGAGCTCCCGGGAACGCCTCCAGCGACCACGCCAACCTCCACAATTTTCGGCCATGGTGGGGGGTTCCAAGTTCAGTACAGAGAAGCAGAGGGAGATCGAGCAGAGGAGGAAGAGGAAGGATGGCGGCGATGGGGAAGGGAGTTAGGGCTTGGGTTTCTAGGGTTTGCAAGCAGAGGGTGGAGGGTGGTTTTATGGAGGGAGAGGCATGGGTACGGCAAGCATCTGGAGGGCAGGAGGTGATCGTGTGGTCAGGGAGGAGATCGTACAGAGCTGACGTGCGCTGGGAGGAAGACGACAACAGAGCTGAAGGGGTACTGGGCCAAGAAAAATGGATGGGCTTGGGCTGCTGTGCTCCCTCTCTCTCTCTCTTTATTTTCCTGTTTTCTGTTTTTATTATTTTTTTTTGCTGAAAAACAAATGGAAGGAAAAGGAGAGTTTCCAAGTTAAATAAAAGTTTTGGTAAAAGAATATGGTTAGTTCTGTTTTCAATTAGCAACCCAAAACTAGCTTTTGTTTTCCAAGGTTTACAAATTTAATTGTTGTTTGTTAATTAAACCAATATTTGAAAGGATTTTTAATATGAATTAAACCTTATTGAAAACAAACATTTTTTATAGGGTTTACCCCTAAGATTTAAGGTGATTAAAGATTACAAATAGGGTGGTGAACTTAAGGTTTCAAAAGGTATTGATTTGAGAATGGGTTTGAATTTGGGTAATTTGATAATTAAATAATTATTGATGAAAACCATGTTTTTATTAGGGTGACCCCTATGATTCAATTTGATTAAATTAGTTGATTAAATTCATAAGTTCAAATTGGTTCTGCTTGATGCATTGATTTGAAATTGAAAGTGATTTGGGATTTAATTGATTGAATAAAACCAACAATTTCATAGATGAACATTATGGAAGAAAAGAAAACAATTTGGTTGTTTTTATTTGAAATAACATTTTGGAAATTGTAACATCACAAGGATGAAACAAAGGGTTTGAATTTTGGTTTGGAATTCAAATAGAAAACAAAGGAAAACAAATGCAATCAACATGATGCCATGATGCAAAACATAAAATAACAGGGAGCAAACATTCTAAAGGCTATTTTTCAGACTTGGGATGTTACATCTCCTCTCCTGTACCATTAACCTCCATGGCTGGTTTCTTTTGATCTCGTTGCACCGTCGTGTGGCCGCCGTGGAAGGCTGTGGTGATCGGGAGCGGAAACTCCACAACACCCTCGTCCGATTCAGTGAACCAGGAGGCAATGAGTTGGATCGGAGCGACGGCACCGTCGAGCTCTGTCGACTACGTCCATGGCTGCCTCATCTTCATCGACACCGTCGTCCTTCCCCGACCAACTAACCTCCTTCACCGACTTCCCCAAGGTAGCCTCCATCTCTGGAACCTCTCCCCTACCCCCTCCTCGTGCTCTGGGAGCGGCGTTGTCGCGCGTCCTCCACCTGAGATCGCCACCGGTCGTTTCTCTGTATGTCACCGTTGCGTGCAGGTGTTGGCTTCAGTTTCGTCAGGAAAAAAACACCGCTCTTTTCCACTCTTGTTGCCTCAGATCTGAACCCAAACACAACCACGCACACAGCCCACTGGCTGCGCACCCGCTCCGTCTCCCCGTAGACCCAGGTTCGAATCCCCCTCGCAGCGAATAAAACCCACCTTTTCCTGTTTCTTTTCCACCGCGCGCCTCGGGGCTATACTTCACTTTGCGCGAGATCCAGTTACAATCACCAACAGCAGCCCAGCGCAGTGGCTAGCGCCCGATCCGCACCCCTGGGAGTCGCGGGTTCGATTCCCTCCCGAGGCAAAGCCTCCCCTTTTTCTCCTTTTTCCAGCGCGCGACGCCAGGTCCCACCGGTCATTTACCCTGCTCGCCGTCGATCCTCGTCAGCACAGCGTGGCTGCAGGCCCCGCGTGTCATCCTCTGTGGCTAGATCTGCTCCCGGTGATAGATGATAGCCCGATCTGGATCTGGTATTCTCGTACCGAGCCCCCTGGCCTTCCTGTTTTCGCATCGGAGCCCTCCCACTCTCTGTTTCCCTCGCAATCCCGTCCCTGCCTTTTCCAAATAACACCCCAATTTTCAAATGGTTATAACTTTTGTTTTACTAATCCAAATAATGCAAACTTTATGTCTATTTTTATTAGAAAAATGCAAGGAACATTAATATGCCATCCATGCTCATGTTTGCATCTTGTATTGTGCATTTTAGCATGTGTTATGCATGTCAACTAAATAACAACATATGGAATGTGTTGGGTATTAACTAAATATTGCCCTATTCCATTTAATATTGTTTAGCTCACCTACTTACTGTTTTGCATGTTAATCAACATTTAATATGATGGTTAGATAAAAAAACTTGAACCATAATTATTTGTCCGGACTCCGGGTCCGATTAAATTGTCCAAGTTGTACTTTTGCGTTGCATCCGGTGTTTTTTCTAGTTCGTTGCTTCTTCGCGGATAGGACGTTGAGATGATGTGAGCACCGACAAGTTCTTCGGGTGTACCTCTACTTGCTGGATCTCAGGCAAGTATACTCACTTGCTACCTATGTTGCCTTTCCTCACTTGTTACCGATTCTTTCCGTTGTCTTTATGCTAGCCTAGTATTTTCGATGCTTGTGTTCCGATCCCATCACATGTTTACCCTGCTGCCACGATATTGCCTTACCTCCACACCTATAACCCTGTTGTTTGTTGGCCTGTGTCGTACTAGCATGCTTAGGTTTGTTTGCGCTCTAGTCCTGTTGTGCTTTGTTCTATCACCTGTTTAGCCGATAGTTGGGTTTCAACTTAATCAACAACATGTTAATGTTTTGGGTAATAATAATTTGATGATAAGGCACCGGCAGGAGGCCCGGCGTGGTTTTGAGGCCTGCTAGTGTCAAACTTAATTAGGAAAAGGGTCTTGTCCTCCGATCCATGATGAGCGCAGTAACCGCATGTGGGAAGCGTGTATGGGCGCCCCCCGCAATTCTGATTCGATTCGCACCTCGTCCAAATCGCCACACTTAGTTCAGGCTTTCCATTTGATGCATGCATATGCAGGTGCGAACCCTTGGCGCCAGGGTGGAACTTTTGTAGTCGGCATTTAGGGCGGCGTGGTCTTAGAGTGCTATGAGGGTCCCCCTTTTCTTCGTGGGGGCTCGATTAGCCGCGCACGCACAACACGTGGTTCTTTGGGCTTGATGCAAAGAAGAGTTGGGTTGTGTTGAGTGCCTCGCTTGGTGGAAGTGCATTTCCATCTGGCGGGTTATTCTTATGTGTACGGCCAAATTGGTGCATCCCTACAGGGTTAATCTTCTCGAGAAGCCGTGTTGTCCGCGGTTATGGATGACTTGGTGAAAGTGCTGGCTAACAAGTACTCAGACAACTTACACTTAACGATGATAACTTGACTAGTAATATAGATTACCTCCACCATAAAAATGAATGTCACCTTAATCAACAGTGTGAGTTTCCTTGGGTTGCTTCCTTAGTAGGGGGTAACACTGGATGGGTATTGTTTGGTGAGTAGTTATAGTTGGTTTTGTCGCGCTATCTTATCCCTTTCTTTTAGCCGGATGTTGTAGCGCGTCTCTGTAGTTAGTTAGTGCAGCCCGCTGCCGCTTCTTTGCAATAATCCCTTCCTTCCGTTCTACCCAAAGTATTTGTATCTTGTGATGATTGGTTACGCTGGTATCTTGTGAGTATGGTTTATCCACTTGCCAGTACTTAATAGTACTGACCCACGAATCCATTTCGTGGCTGCATATTCCACATTGCAGTCAACAGGTTTGAAGTCTGACGACGTTAGCTTGGGAATCCCTCCGGCTTGGCCTGGGCAGGGATTGGACGCCATCGGTTATCTTCAGGACTCTTAGTCCAATTTGTATCTTGTCCGTAGTCGGACACTATGTTGTTTCTTCCGGTGTCATTTGGATCTTTGTATTGTATCAGTTGTATCCTTGACTCGTTTGAGTCGTCTTGTATATACCTCCTCTGTTGTTGTTGTGGATTATTCGTGAACTGTTGTAATGTTATCACAAGTGGCAACCTGGAATCGGTTATTATGTGGATTTTGGCGGAAATGCTGAAATCTGCATAGTGCCCGATCCCGGGGCGTCACAAGTAATTTCCTTTTCCAACAAGCACCATACAATATATGTTCTAACAAAAACTCTCCAAATGATACAAAAATTAAGCAAGAGATTACTCACAAAACTGTACTAAAACGAACATCTCTGAATAAGAGATGCAAGAAAACAAAAATGAGCTAAAAGGATTGCAACGACTAGAAGAAAAACTAAGAATACGAGCATAACGAGTATTCAAATGAAAAAGCGGACCGTGTCTCTCTCCCAAACAAGAATGATAGGTTCCAATGATATTTACTACAGAAAGTAAAACAAAAGAAAACAAAACAAAAAATAAAAGACGCACCAAGTAAATTTCATATGATGTGACCGAATAAAAATATAGTTTCACTAGAAGTGACCTGATAATTTGTTGATGAAGAAGGGGATGCCTTGGGCATCCCCAATCTTAGATGCTTGAGTCTCATTAGAATTTTCTGGGATGAACCACGGGGTCATCCCCAAGCTTGGCTTTGCACTCTTCTTGATCACATTATATCACCCTCTTCTCTTGACCCTTGAAAACTTCCTTCACACCACACTCAAAGTAGTTCGCATTAGAGGGTTAGTGCAACAATAAAAAAAATCATGGGTTTTGCATGGGAAAAAGTGGTATTGATAATTTTAAACATTAGCTAGAGCCACTGATGTTTAGTGAAGCAAATAAATCCACTTGACATAGTAAAAGAGCAAATGCAAGAAAAATGACATAATCTGACAAAACCAGAACAGTTTGTAATGAAAAACAAATTCGGGGCACTTAAGTTGCTCAAATCGAAAAACATAAATAAGAAAAAAGTTTCAGAATTATCTGAGGAATAAGCAGAAAAGTTTAGGTCATTTTGATCTTTCAGTGATTTATAAGTAGACAGCAGAAATCTGTTTTCTGCACAGAAATCCAAAACCAACTCCACTTTTCGCTAGAAACTTTACTTGGAACAACTAATACATTAAAATAAAGATACAAAGGAGTTGCTACAGAAGTATACAACACCTTGAATCAAAGAAAACAGAGAAAAATAAAGAAAAAAATAAAACCCATGGGTTATCTCCCAAGAAGTGCTTTTCTTTAACGCCTTTTATCTAGGCCGAGAAAGCAAGAAGATGCTCACATAAGAAATATGAATTAAGCAAAGGAGAGCATCAAGAAGAAAGTATAGAAGAAATTTAATTCCAACCCACTTCCTACTCATGGGAACCATGTAAAGAAATAAATTAAATAAGCTAAAACTAGAAATCATGGGAAAGTAGAACAAGAGCAATTCCAAAACTTTCAACAAAAAGAGAGGTGTTTTAGTAACATGAAAATTCCTACAACCATATTTTCCTCTCTCATAATAATTTCCGGTAGCATCATGAACAAACTCAACAATATAATTATCACATAAAGCATGTTTGTCAAGATCTAAAATCACAAAATTCATATCAAGCTCAAAAATAGTGGGGTCAAAATTTAAAATAAAGACATCTTCTTTCCCACTTTTAGCAATAGCAAAACAAGATGATTGGTCACTCTTAAAAGGTATGGGACACACTATAGCAACACTATTTTTACTAGCATTATAATTTATAATATCAAGTAACATAGGACCATCATCTAGAGCATTATCATATAAATTTTCTAAGCAAACTTCCTCATTATAATGCATATCAATAGTTGGAATAAATAGAGGATTATCATAAGATCTATCAAACTAGCTTATGACCCACAAGTATAGGGGGGTGTATCATAGTACTTTTGATAAATAAGAGTGTCGAAATCAACAAGGAGCAGAAGGTGTTGACAAAAAGGTTGGATAGAGAATTCACTGTAACACTAGCAAACTGGTTTTTGGAGGTTTTTGATATAGCAGATAAATAAAGTGCGGGTAAATGAATAACAGTAATAATAATTGAAGCGAGTGGCCCGATCCTTTTGAGAGCAAAGGAAAATCCGGTTGTTCTATTTATGATTACCAAACGTTCTCGAGGACACATCGGAATTTCGTCAAGTGCTTTCGCTTCATATAGTTGATTAATATTTATTGGTACGTTAAGTGTTGTGTGGGTGAACCTATGCTAATGCACCGCCCAACTAGGACTAATGCATACTTGTGATTATACCCCTTGCAAGCATCCGCAAATAGTAATTAAGATAAATCTAAACACAACCTTAAAACTCCGGGACCCAACGCTCCCTCGTGCATTGGTTTCCTAATGGGGGTTTAGGTTTCTGTCACTCCGGCAACCCCACAATTAGTAGCCAAATACACAATGCATCCTCCTAGGCCCATAAAGGTGAAGTATCATGTAGTCGATGTTCACATGACACCACTAGAAGAATAGCACCACAACTTAAATACCGAACCGAGAGATATTACTTCAACATAACTTCGCTACTAACATCACGACTTATCCCATGTCCTCAAGAACTAAACGAACTACTCACGAGACATCATAGGGATCATAATCAGAGGTGATATAATGGATAATAACAATCTGGTCATAAAGTGTAAACACCGATAAACCTCAGAAGCATCAACTACTAACAAGTAATACACATCGGGAGAGAGATCTAGGGAAGAGCATCGATAAAGACCCCTATTTGTTACAGCGGGATGAAGGTGGATGGTGACAGTGATGATGCTGGTGACGAGGATGATGATGATGATCTCGATGATGCCCGGAGTGATGACGGCGACGATGGCGATGATTTCCCTCTCCTGGGAGGAATTTCCCCGGCAGATTTCTCCCTGCCGGAGAGATTTTCTCTCTTTGGTGTTTTCCGCCCCGAGGCGGCGGCGGAATAATTCTTCGATGATGTCTCTGTGCTTAGGGTTCCCTAGGGGTCAATTACGCGAAAGGGGGTGCCCAAGAGTGGGCCAGGGGGTGCCTCCCGGTGGTGTGGGCCCCAGGTGGCCCCCCTCCGGGTGCCCTTATGGCTAGCTTCCTCCTCGAGACTTCTAAGACTCCTCCGGTGTTCCCCCTCTTCTTCTGATATTCTCAAATAAGGTTTCCTGACGGTGCTTTTTCCATCAGATTTCTGGTTCCGGTGTTTCTTCTCCCATAATTATTAAACATGCAAAATAAGATAAAAGAACATAAGTAATGTATCATAACATGAAATATATCGATGAATAACAGAAAATAACGATATAAAATAGTGATGCAAAATGGATGTATCAACTCCCCCAAGCTTAGTCCTCGCTTGTCCCCAAGCGAAACTGAACTCGGTAAACATGACCACACGTTTATGGAGTGAGGTGTCGATAAATAAAATACGGACAAGAAGCATCACATCTATCGATGCACTAGTCATTCTAGCAAGTAACTCCTTCTCATATAATTTAAATTGAAACAAGTAAATGGAGTCACAATAAAGGTGCAAAAAGGAAATCAAAATTGGTGAAGGCAAAATTCGTTCTTGGTCAGAGAACAATTAACAATGTACTCATCTTTCAATCAGAGTCTTTATATTAGAGCTCATATTTGCAAAGTTTAGCCTGCTCAAACATAACAATTTCTTTGCAATCATTGATAGCTTTCAAAGTGGTATTAAATCAGATAGAACATTTGTACTAAACAAGGAAGAATAAGGAACATGATTGAGTAAATCAACATATAGATGGATGAGTCACAACAACTCAAATGCTTGCTTAAGACAAAAGGAAATAGGTTTACTGACTCAACATAAAGGTAAAAGATAGGCCCTTCGCAGAGGGAAGCAGGGATTAACTCATGTGCTAGAGCTTTTATTTAATAAACAAAGGTATAAAATGTTTGACACTCCTCCCAACCTTTCTTACACAAACCATGGCTAACTGAATCCTCGGGTGCCTACCAACAATCACATACCATGGAGGAGTGTGTAATTTTTAGAGAGGTGTGTATGTCTATGTCAACGAATGGCAAAAAGAAAAATACAATACGTCACAGGCCAACTAGACTTCAGAAGAGCGGCTCCCATTGAAGGACGCAACTAGTGTAGAAGGTCATCCCTCTTTCTCTTTTGTTTACACAATTATGCTTTGACTGAAAAATCAAGGGAAGAAATAGTGAAGAGAATTTGTTGTATTAATTTGGGGCTGGGCACCCCGCTGCCAGCTCTTCTAGCATTTGGATAAGCGGATGAAGCCACTAGTCCATGTGTGTAAATTCCAATCAACAAGTGATATAAAGATTCTCTATTTGCGTCCTCATGAGCTAAAACAGGAACACAAAAAAGGAATAATTTTGAAGGTTTTAAAGTTAGCACATAAGCAATTTACTTGGAGTGGCGGTTAAATACCACATATCGGTAGGTATGGTGGAGACAAATGGCATGGTTTTGGGCTCAAGGTTTGGATGCACGAGAAGCATTCCCTCTTAGTATAGGTTTTTGGCTAGCAAGGTTGGGTAGCAAGCATAAGAATTGCGGGAAAAAAACAACCATATATATGATAAAACCAATCATGCAATCTTCCTTGAGAAGTACAAAAAATCTTACTTGAGAATATTAAGCTTATGGGCTAACAAGAAAGAAAGATCATGGAACAATATATCTACCTGAAACTCCCTCTTTTCTACTTAAGTCTCAAAGTATTGTTGCTATTGAGTATTGACCAATGCTAAGTTTTACAAAACCAACTAGATTAACTTGAATCTCCAATATATATACCAATACTAATAACAAGATCAACCAAATAACAGAAATTGCAAACTGAAATAAGGTGTAGAAGATGATGAAATTTCTTATTAATATTCCATTACGACAACTCAAACCAAGGGATACAACGATAACCAACTAAAGAGTGATACTTCCATACTGCAAACCATATTATATGATATTTTCTCTACACATGATATGTCACACCCTCATTTGAGAACAAGTTTGTAAGGAGGGAAACACAAAATTTAGGACCAACAAAAACTTTTTGTTGATCCTGTTATTTTTCCTGATGTTGTAACTCCTATGTGAACCTGATGTTTTCTATGAGAAATAAAGAGTGGAATGTTGTTATCTTGATTCCTTGTCATCATTATCATCTTCTTAATCTTGGTTTGTATCATCAAAAGAAAGAAAACAAGATTCCTTTTGAAAGTCCTAAGGAAAAACATGATTTTTCTATTTCTGTTTCTAGTTACCACTCACTCTTTTGAGCATCATTTCTATCTATGGATCTCAACCCAATTTTATGTTTTCTTTGGATGTCATCCATCCTTGTGGTATGGACTTGCTCAGCATGTCCAAAGAAACATTTTTGGGCAAGTGAAACCCATGTTTTCTTGAGTGTTTTTCTGCCTAGTTGATAAAACAGGAAATAGAAAAATAGTGAAAACAGAAAATCTCACATCTTCTAGTCTTGTTTTCAGCAACCTATATATTTTCTAAATTCAAATAAAAATACGTTTCTGAAACTAGACATTTCACTCTTCAAAACCATACTCTCACTTTTCCATTTGGAGATTGTTTGCTATATCAAACACATCCAGACATTTCTTATTCTTTAACAGTTTCAGGACTTGGAAAAATCACTAAGTCATAACTGAAACTGTCAAAACTTGAAACTCTGATTTTCTGTCAGTTTCACCTGATTCAAATTGTGCTCAAATTCGAGTTTCCTTTGATCTTGATCATGTGCAACCTTGCCAAACCGCTTGCCCTTGCTCTCAGCTACCAAAACCATCTATGGTTTTCACTCAAGGAGCTACAGAGGAGGAGAGCAGCGCCAGGCCAAGGATGGTGGCCGAGGGCCCGACCTGTCATCCGAGAACAGGGAACACCCGTGCCATTTCTCCTTTTTCCACGGCTTTGAGCCAGTGATTGCATGAACTCGATGCCACCGTTCTCGCCCTGCCTCTCCATGTGCTGCCCGTGGCCTAAAGAATGCACACGCGCCGGCATCGCCATTGTCGTGCTGTCGAGCGCCCGAGCACGCACACCCCTGTGATCTCTCTGTATAAAGCCTCCCCGTACCTCTTGCCTCGCCACACGACTCCTCATTCCCACCGCACCCACTCCACTACAATGTCTCTCTTTGTGAGAGCGAGGAGAGCACGCTCTCGTGTTCTGTCCGTGGAGAAAGAACCAGACGCGCCCGCACTCGTCTCTCTCTCACCTTGATCCATTTCCACTCCAGCTCGATCTCCTTGCCAAGGCATGCATGCCTGACATTGTGTCATGTGGTTCTGCATGCAGGATCGCCGCCGTTGAGCTCGACGCTGCCGGAGACGTCTCGGTGCGCGCGGGGGCTGCGGTTGGATTCTGTTCCTGCTTCTGCTTCCACACGCCTCCATCGACCTCGCACATCCTCTCTTCACCAACCGTCGACTCCTATCGAGCCCTAGGTTATCCCCTGCCCGTATGCGTGTGCATGTGCTCGCTGGCGGCGCTATTTGGTCGCAAGGAAGAAGAACGAGTGTGCGTCGTTCGTTTTTTGATCTGTGGTTCCCTTTGAACCTGCTCAAATTTAATCCGTGCCCTTGGATCTTGATCGCATGGCCGCTTACCGGTTCGTTTGCGCGCGCGAACGAACTTGGCCGGCCCAGCACAGTGCGTTCCATCGCGTAGAGGCCAACGGCCCGTTGAGCCTGCGCTGCGATTCTATTTCCATTTTTGTTTTTCTGAAAATCTGCCTAATCACTTTAATCAAAAATAAAATGCTTAAACACCAAATCTGGCCACCCCCTATTTATCTAGGGTACATGCATGTTTTGTTAACCACATGCAAGTTACAGATCTGTATTTGCACCCCTAGATCATCCTGGAAAAATTCCTAAACACAACCTATCTGAAAGAGTAAACATGAGATAACTTTTGATTTGGGAATCCAATGGAAGTGAGGTTTATCTATATGGATAGATCTTGTTGATACCTATCTAGAGCAGTTGGCATCACATGCACTTGAGTTTCCTATAAAAAATGACATGCAGAATGGTAAATGACCAGAGAGCCACTAAATGATTTTTATGAATTTTTCTAAAATGATTTTTTAGATAAATCTTTTTGGATGTGCTTCTTTATGTATTGATATATCATATCCTAGATTTGTGTGCTGTTTTGAGCTGTATAATAATTTTGGCATGCATTACAAGATGTGGTAGTATTCTGCCATTTCTGGATGTGATGGATTTGATGATTCTTAAGTATGGAGATGCCTTGTGTGATCTTACTAGCATGTGTAGGAGTTTTTTTCACTTCCATATGATTTTTTATCTTGTAGATCTAACATGTTAGTATAAATCTTGTTCATGCAAATATCATGGTTTGACATGCATGTTAAGATCTATGCTTGTTTTCTAGTTTCTATGTGTACTAGATTTGTTTGCCATGATTACCTTCATGCCATGGTTGTTTCCATGATTTGTATGGTATGATATGCCTCTATTAGGTACATGTTTAGCTACTGGTTGCATGCTCCTTTCATGTATACAAATGTGCTATGGCTTGCATGTTCTTAGAAATGCATGTTTTACTCTCATATGCTTGTATAGATGTTTCCTAGATTGTTTTAGTTTTGTTTCCCTCATTTTGGTGGATGACCAGAGGGTCATTACACTCTTTATGGCCTTGTATGAGAGTGGTACACCAACTGGACTCATGCCATATGTGTGATGCATGACTTGTATGAAACTATACCATGTTATGCATGTTTGAGTGTTGTAGCATGCTATAGTGCTATTGTTTTTAGGTGTTTCTTTTTTAGTGAATTCTTGCTGTATTAGCCTGTGCTTGCCTTTGTCTTGTACTGATTGAGTGTTTTCTTTCTAACTTTTTACGACGTTAGAAAACGAAGAAGTTGTTAATCCTGAAGTGGTTTTCTGTAACTCTTGTTTATTTCAAGAGTGTGGTCAAGATCAGAGCCAAGGCAAGCCACTCTAAATGCTTGCTGCTGTTTTACTTATCATTATCTATCATGCATATTTTACTTATGAAGTTTTTACTTAATTTGTCTTTAAACTATTCTCTTAAGTGAAAACTACCGACATCGCTTTTATC